>JAASGX010001061.1:0-10166 GCA_023334415.1 Phytopythium chamaehyphon | reverse complement strand
GGCACACCAAGACGCTCGGCGCTCCAGCCAGTCGGGATCTGGCCGGCCACGAAGCGGTCGAACGCCATCGCGCGAGGAATGTTGAGCACCGCACCCTTGCGCAGACGGATCATCCACGCCCCCGTCGACGTGTTCTGGAACACGTCCACGTTGTCGGCGCCGAGCTCGCTGCGGAACTGCAGGGCCTCCTCGCGGTCCGCGACCTCGATCGGCGCCATCTTCTTGTCGATCGCGACCTGGTGCAGCATCATCTTGTGGTACGGGTCGTAGCCGTCGAACAGCTCGGGCTCCACGATGCGGATGCCCGCGTGCTTGAGCAGCGCCTCCTCGTACTTGGCTTTGATCTCGTGGTCCGCCACCGCCTCCTTCGTCTTGGCGTCCACCCAGTTACCGCTCTCGAACACGATGTGGCCCGTCAGCCACGCTAGCTCGATGCAGCCCTCGAGCGAGAACTGACCGTACGACTCCATCTCCCAGCGAGTGCGAGCGTTGCCCCACGGACCTACCTCGCCGAAACCGGCGATCACGACCACCTGGCGCAGGTCCAGCATGCCGCGCAGCATCTCGTGCGGCAGCGTCTCCGGGCCCTTGGCCTTCTCCACCACCTTGCGAGCATTCGACAGCTCCGGGAACGAGTCGCCGAAGTAGCCCGACAGGTTCGCGCGCGACGTGAGCGTCTTCTTGGGAGCAGCCGAGGCCTTGGCGTCGGTCTCCTCGAGCTGGCGAGCAGCGAACACGGACGCCTGCAGCTTGGCCTCACTCAGAATGTTGGCGCGCACGCCCTCGACCGTCTTCTGAAGGTCCGTCACCTGCGCCATGCCGCCGGTCAGGTCCGCCAAGATCGGAGCCTCCGCGGCGCGGTCCACGATGATCGGGTGCAGCAGCGCGCTCAGGTTGAAGCCCATCTCGGTCGTGTTGAACGTGCGCATGCCCAGCTTCTCGACGCCGGCGGCCACCACATTGTTGCCCGACATGAGGCCCGTGCCACGCGTCCAGCCGATGACGGCACCCACGATCGACAGCTGCTCGTCCCAGCCCTCGGACGCCCACTTGTTCATCAGACTCTCCACGCCCAGCTTGGACTCGGCGTACAGGCCGTCGCCACCGAAGTTGCCGTGGTTCGGCGACATGGGCAGCACAGCCAGCGCCGGACGCGTCGTGATGCCGCGCGTCTTCTTGGCCGTCACGATCTCGCCAAGCAGACGCACCGTGTTCGTCAGCATGATGCGGTGGGCCAGCTCCGAGCGCGAGTCGATGTCCGTGATCGTGCGGCCGACCTCCGACAGCGCGGCGAACGGGATCACGAAGTCCAGGTCCAGCTTGTGCGTGTCGTAAATGTGCGCCACCAGACGCTGCACGTCCACCTTGGACGCCTGATTGAACGGGATGACAAACAGGCGGCTGCCACGGCTGCCGTGCTGCTCGTAGATGGAACGGAACATCTCGGTTGTCGCCTGGCTGAAGCTCGACGTCGTCACGAACACCGTCGCGCCGCCCTCCAGAAGCGACTTCACGATCTCCGCACCGATCGAGTTGCGGCCGCAGCCCGTCAGCAGAGCCACCTTACCCGCGAAAGAGATGCCGGCAGACGCCATCTCGCGCATGCAAGACAGCAGCAGGCACGTCGACTCGACGTCGTACAGACGGATGGTCGGGTCCACGTCCGACGGCTTGCGGACGTGCACGTGCGGCAGAACAATCTGCTTCAGGTTCTCATTCAAGCCCACGCGCAGGTGCGAGGCGCGAGCCACCAGCGACTGGCGGCGCTGGAGATCAGCTTCCGCCGCCTTCTTGACGCGCTTGCGCAGCGACTCGCGCAGAGCATTCAGCTTGGGGCCCTGGGCAGGGTTCTCGGCCTTGGCCACTGCAGCAGCAGCAGTCTCCACCGCCTCGTCGCTGTCGCTCTCGTCGTCTTCCTCCTCGTCCTCGCTGATGCTGCCGTCCGCGTTCATCGTCGACTCGAAGCCAATAGCACTCGGCATCACAGCACTCGTAGGCTCATCGCGGAAGCGGAGCGTCTCGGTCGGGTCGTTGTACTCGAGACCGCGAGCCAGCTCGTCCACGTAGTCGATCGAGTCCGACACGCCCTCGCGAGGAACCTCCGCGTAGTCAAGTTTGCCGTCCTCCTGGATCGTCAGCTGCGGCTGCGTAGGCTGGAACACCTGCATGTTCACCGGCATCAGGTTCAGCCACTCCTCCACCTGCTCCACGAGCAGCTGAATGGCCTGCGAATGCTCCACACTGCCCTCCTCCTTGGCGCGCTGCACGAAGTACTTGCAGCACTGCAGCAGCTCCGGTGTCGCGCGGTTGCACAGGAACGGCTTGAACCAAGCGAGCGGCGGACGCGAGGACTCCTCGTTCAGCGTCTCCACCTGCTTGTTGATCCAGCGGCTCATCGCCTCGAAGTGCGTGTCCAGCGACGCGTTGCTCGGCAGCTCGGCCGCCTCCTTCACGCCAATTGTCTTGTAGTACAGCTCCATCGCGTCCTGGATCGCCCAGTTCCAGTAGCTCTCGTACTGGCGCTCCTTGTTGGCGTCGAACAGGCCGTGGATGCCGTTGCCGTAGAACTCGCCGTGCTCCGTCACCCACTGCGACACAGAGCCCTCCAGCTCCTCGCGAAGCTCCACCTCGGTCTCGATCTTGCGGTGCCAATCCAGCTGGTCGTCGCCGAGGTACTCGCTCAGCGCAGCAGCCTGATCGGCGATCATCGTCTTCAGGCGCTTCTCGAAGTCGCTCGGCAGCGACGGACCTGACGACATGCCACCCATGGCGCCGCCGCCCATAGCCATCAGACCGCCAAGCTTCGACAGGTACGGGATGTCAATGCCGCTGAACTTGGCGTAGTCGTCGACCACACCGTCGAGCCACTGCTTCGCCTGGGCGTCGTCCGCAAAGCGCTGCTTGGGGTTCTGCGACAGCGCATGCAGCAGCACGCTCTCAATGCGACCGGCAGGCAGGCATCGCTCCGTCGACAGGTGCTCCTTGACCGCCGACAGCCCGAACCCACCAGGCATCTTGCCAGCGAGCATCTTGGCGATCAGAGCGCTCGTCACCTTGCCGGGCGAGTTGTAGCCCGGGAACTTGGACGCCAGCTCTGCCAGCTTCATCTCCGCCGCGTCGTCCGGGCCAGAGCCGAACTCCTTCTCGAGGTCGCCGACAATCTCGTTCTGCACGGCAGACTTACCGGCAGACAGCTCCTTGATCGACGCCGTCTCCGGGACCTCGCTCAGAGGCTTGCCGAACTTGGACGCCAGCATCACCAGCAGCGCGTGCTTGGCGTCGACGGGAGCGTCCGCCACCGTCGGCACCGACACGGGAGCAGGGTTGAACGAACCCATCATGGCACCGCCAGCAGCCATGCCGGCCGGAGCGCGGGGAGCCAGCGACACACCGGCGAACGACGCATAGCTGTCGACGCACTCGTCGAGCCACTTCTTGGCATCGGCCTCGCTCTTGAAGCGCGCCTCCGGGGCCATCGTCAGCGAGTGGGCCAGCACACTCTCGATGCGGCCAGCGCCAAGAGCCTTCGGGCCGCTCAGGTACTCCTTCACGCCCGACATGGTGAATCCGCCAGGCATCTTGCCCGACAGCATCTTGGACACCAGCGCGCTCGTCACCTTGCCGAGAGCGTTGTAGCCCGGGAACTTGCCAGCGAGCTCGCGCAGAGGCACCTCGCCGGCGCCCTCCGGCACGCCCGAGCCGAACTCCTTCTCGAGGTCGCCCAGGATCTCGTTCTGCACGGCGCTCTTGCCGGCCGACAGCGTCTTCACATCCGTGTCCTCCTTCACCTCCGCGAGCGGCTTGTTCAGGCGCACAGCCAGCAGCACGCGAAGCACGTGGATGGCCGTCACCGGCGCGTCCTCGACAGGAGCGGCAGCCGCAGCAACAGGGGCCGCGGCCACAGGAGCAGCCACCACGACCGGCGCAGCAGCAGCCACCGGAGCAACAGCAGCAGCAACAGGAGCAGCCTCCTCAACCACGGGCTCGGCAGCCTTCTTCTTGGCAGCCTCCTCCGCCTCCGCCTGGGCCTTGACAGCGCGAGCGTGCTCGGATGCCGACTGGTTGCTGTTCTCCATCTCGAAGTGCACGGTCTCGCGGTCGCGCTGGTACCACAGAATCTCGCGGGCCGCGTCCGGGAAGTCGCCCACCTGCAGCGTGCGCTGCGCCATGTTGGTGAGCGTCGGGGCGGGCCCGATCTCCACGAAGCGGCTCACGCCCGTGCCGTTGCGCGAGAACAGCAGCTCCTGCGTCTTGATCCACTGCACGGGCGACGCGAACTGGTATGCCAGCAGCTCGACCACGAGCAGGTGCGCGAGCTGCGCGCGCGGCGTGAGCTGCCACTGCATCGGGTCCAGCACCTCGGCGATGAACGGGCTCTTGGTCACGTCGAAGACGCGCTGGAAGTAGTCGCGCTCGAGTGAGAAGGGCTCAGCCACCAGGTTGGGGATGTAGCGGCCCACCAGCAGCGGCAGCTGGCGGTCCAGCACGGCGGCGTCGAACTTGGTGCGCAGCAGCGAGCGGAAGGACGGCACACCGCCCAGCAGCTCCTTGGAGTGGAACGGGACGTCGATGCCCACGAGCGGGATCGTCGCCTGGCCGCGCGCAAGCGTGAACGGCTTGCCCGTCTGCGCGCACTTGTCCTTGCGAGCGCTCGCCTGCGCCAACGAGTCGGCGATGATGGCCTCGACCTCGCCCAGCGCCTTGCGGCCGCCGGTCTTGACCGCCGTCAGCGTCAGCGACAGCGCCTCCAGGTTCACGTTCTCGCCCGCCACGACGTACTGCAGGCTCTGCACGTTGAAGTTGACCACCTGCAGCAGCTTACCCGACGCGGCCTCGATGCCGTCCACGACCTTGTACAGCACCTCGGCGGGGAAGTGCTCGCCCACGCGGAGCGGGTTGACCGCCACCATGCCGTAGTCCGAGCGGCCGGCGGCGTCGCGCTTCACCGCCTTCTGCATGATGAGGCCGCGAAGGAAGACGACCTCCACGACGTCCTCGACGGCAAGCGCGCCTGCGAACGAGCTCAGACCGGCGTACTCACCAAGCGAGTGGCCGGCGAACAGAGCGTCCTGGGGGATCAGCTGCGCGGCCTGAATCTCCGAGAACATGGCCTTCTCCAGCAGCACGAGCGCTGGCTGGCTGAACTGCGTCGCGAACAGCAGACCCTCGGGAGCGGAGAAGCTGAAGCTCTGCGTGCGAGCGTTGATCTCCGGGAGCAGTGGGCCCACCTCGCCCGTCGCAGGGTCCTCGACGGTCAGGCGCATGTAGTTGGCACGGATGGCGCGGCCCTTCTTACCGCCGAAGTGCACCGTGATCGACTTGGGGTTCTTGCGCACCATCTCGAGGATCGAGAAGCCAAACGTCTTGCGCAGATGCGCGTCGCCGCGGTCCCAGATGTCGCGGGCGATCGCGGACTCCTGGTACCGCTCCATGCCCATGCCGACCTCCGCTGAGCCCTGGCCAGTGAACACGAACGCGATCGCAGACTCGTTCACAAGAGTGCGAGCGCTCACCACTCGCTCGCCAGCAGCGTTGACGACCTCCACGGCCACCACCTTGCGGCCATTGTCCAGACCGATGTGGCGCGCCTGCATGAACAGCACGTCGCCAGGGTACACCATGCCGTCGAAGCTCACGTCGTAGTCCACGACGTTGCTGTCGCGGCCGCCGCCAAGCGCAGACACCACCAGGTCGCGCACCTTGGTCGCCGTCCACATGCCGTGCATAATGGGCTTGCCGCGAGGCAGCTTGGCGAGGATCGCGGCGTACGGCGAGCGGTGGATCGGGTTCAGGTCACGCGACGCCACGGCGTACGCCAGCGCGTTCTCCGGCACGTGGATCTCCAGCGGCGTCTCCAGCATGTTGTAGCCGCCAGTCGTGAACATACCAGCGGTGGCGTCATTCGTCTCCTGGCCGGTCTGGCGCAGGTAGGCGACCACAGGGCTCTCGTTCGCCGTCTGGCTCGAGAACTCGACCGTCGCGACCTGCACATCCGACTCGGGCGTCTTGCGGAACAACGCGCCAGACACCTCGATCGAACGCAGGTTGGTCGTCGACGCGAACTGCTTCTTTGTCGTCACCTGGAACTCGAGCGAGTCGCCGACACTGACGCTCTCGGACAGCTTCAGCCACGGCTTGGCCTCCAGGATCTTCTGCGCGTCCACGCGAGCGAGCGCGAACGCGTGCGTCGACTTCTCGATCGCGAAGGTCGACTCGAAGTCGGCGAACGCACCGCGGATCAAGAACTCGCTGCGCAGCTCCACGAGCGGCTCGAGCACCTCCACCATCTGCTGGTCCACCGTCTTGCGCGAGATGATGGCGACGCCAGACACGATCTTGCCGCTGTCGATGATGCGCAGGCTCGACACGCTCGACGAGCTCACCAGGTCGTCGCCGGGGTAGAACAGCTTCTTCTTGTCGCTGGAGCTGTCGTCGTCGCTAGGCGACAGCAGCTTGTACGAGTGCTTCAGGTGCACCAAGTCCAGCAGGTTGCCGCGCACCTCCTTGGTGAACACCGACTGGATCAGCGGACGCCACGACGCGATCGTCGAGAAGTCCGCCGGAGCGCCCTCGACGCTGCCGTCCAGGCCGAGAGCAGCGTTGTACGCCGCCACGTCCGCCTCCGACACGGTGAACTCGGTCGTGAACGTCGACAGCACGCTCGTGTCGCACGCAGCCTCGCACGACGCGTCCTCTTCGCCGTCCTTGGCGACCCAGAAGCGTGCGTAGAAAGCCTTGATCTTGTCGACGAGCGCCGCGCCAGGCTCGGCCACGATTGGCACCGTCAGCTCCGGGTGGTACTGGAACGCCAGCATCAGCGCCACCACGTTCTCGCGCAGCTCGACGGTCGCAGGGCGGACTTCACGCACGACCACGCGGATCGACTCGTCCTCGTCGCAACGGACGATGTCGACCACAGGCTCCGCCAGACTCAGCGAGCTGTCGCGGACGTGCAGACCCGCAACGTCAGCCACGACGGTCTGGTGCTGCTGCGGCTGGAGCAGCGAGCGCACCGGGTTCGCCACCCACTTGCCGCCGTCGACGACGAACTTCGACGACAGTAACGCCGACAGCCACGGCTGCTTGGCCAGCGCGACAAGGCCGTCGACCCAAGCATCGGCCGCAGGCGCCTCATTCGGCACAGCGACCTGCACGCTGCCGTCCTCCGCGGCAACGACGTCGACGCCAGCAACGGACGTCGGGGCCGCAGCAGCCGAGGCCACTTGGTCGACAACAGCGCCAGACTCCGACACAACCTTGACGAAGCCATCGGCAATACCGCGCATGATGTCGCCTACGGGCTCGTCGACCGACTTGATGTAGCGCACCGCCACGGGGCCCATGAGGATGCACACGCGCTGGGCGTCGCGGCCAGGGACCGCGTCCAGGTCCTCCGAGAACCACAGCGAGTCCTTCTTAAACCACGTCTTGAGCTCCGCGTCCACCACCGGGACGAAGTTGACGGGCTTGCCTCCCGTGCGGCACAGGTCCAGGAAGAAGTCGCGGTCCGCCACCGAGATCAGCGTCGTCGACACCTGCGGGTACTTGTCGGCGAACGCCTTCAGCACCGCCTTGGGCTCCGCGTCCAGATCGCTCTGGTCGAATGCGACGGCAGCGCCACCACGGTGGAAGCGCTCCTCCGCGCGCGCCAGGAACTTGGCCACGCGATCGCGGAAGCTCTCGTGCAGCCAGCGGCGAGGGCGGCCCTCAATGTCGACGTACATGACCTCGACCATGCGAGCGAGCACGTCCGCGTACGTCATCTCCTCGAGCTCGGCGACAACCGCCTCGCCCGTTTCGGCGTCGAGCTTGCGGCCGAAGTACGGCTTCTGGAAGTCGGCGTTCAGGCGAGCGATGATCGCGTCCTTGTCGATACGCACCGCGAGCTCGATCTGGTCGCGCGGTTTGGAGAAGTACTTGTCGTCAAACTCCTTCCACAGCAACCCGCAGCGGTTGGCGATGTTGTGGATCGGCTCGCCCAGCTCCGAGTTGACCGTGATGACGCCGCCGGCGGCCCCCTTGTACGTCTGCTCCCAGTCGAGCTGGTTCTCCAGGCCCGCCGTCTCGACCATCAGCTGCTTGACCTCCTCGGCCGTGGCCGCCTCCTTGGCAGCCATCACTCGCGACGCCAACAGGATGCCGTCCGCAGGCATCTTGGCGACGTGGCCGCGAGCCACGCTCCACTCGCCCGTCAGATACGCGTGCGAGTCCTCCCAGTTGCCGAAGCCCGAGCCGACGATGAGGATGACGTTCTTGACGCGGCGGATGGCCGCGTACGTCAGCTCCAGCGGGTGGTGGAAGTCCTCGAAGCTGTGGTGGCCACCGGCGCGGCCGCCCGTCCACTGCAGCATGACGTTCATCGTCGGCGCCGCGCTCGCGATCTCCAGCACGGCGTAGATACCGTCGACCGAGCCGGGCTTGAAGGCGATCAGGTTGATGCCCGCGGCCTGCAGGTCGCGGATCATCTCGACCGCGCGCTCGGTCGTCGGGATGCCCGCGCCGATCGTGATGCTCTCGATGGGCACGCCGCTGCGGCGCATGCGCAGCACCATGGGGAACTGGAAGCCCCACTGCTTGGCGTTCAGGTACAGCATGTTGATGTTGATGCCCGCGCCAGGCTTGATCTTGGACGCCAGCTCCGTCACCGTGTCCTCGAAGATGTTGGGGCGTGACAGACCGCCGGCCGCCAGCTCGCCGTAGAAGCCCGCGTTCTGGATGGCCGCCACCAGGTCGACGCCGTTCAGGCTCGTCGTGGGCGTCATGCCCGCCACGATCACCGGCGGCTTGTTGAGCACGCGCGAGAACTTGTTGACCAGCTTGCCGTCCTTGGACACGCGTGGGCCGAACTCGGCCTCCCACGACTGCTCCGCGCGCTCACCAGCGGCGACAGCGTCCAGGAACTGCGCCAGGCCCTCGAGCGGGGCCGTGCGAAGCGTGCCCGTGACGACGTCGTGCTTGGCTCCGGCCAACACGACCTTGATGCCCAGGCCCTCGGCAGCGGCGTTGCTGAGCTTGGCGGCACCGGCGGCAGGCCCGAACTCGAGCACGTGCGTCGCGCCGGCGTGGTGCTGCGCGATGGCCGCCCACGTCGCCGTCCAGTCGGCCGTCTGCGTCAGCTGCATGTCGACGACGGCCTCCATGACGCTGGCCTCGCCCAGCGTCTGCAGGTTGGTCGCCTCGGCGCTCGTGGCGTACACGGGCACCTGCAGCTGCTGGCCCTGGATCGAGAGCTGGATGCGAGCGATGTCGGCCAGGATGCGCGCCTTGGCGTCGGCCATGACCACCGAGTGGAACGGGCACGAGACCGGCAGGAAGGCGACGGCGCCGACCGGCTTGCGGTCCGAGTGCGGCACGCGCGTCTGGTTGGCGTCGGCGGGCGCGAGCAGGCCCTCGAGCGTCTTCTTGAGCAGCGCCAGCGTCGCGGGCATGCCCGTCACGCAGAACATGGAGCTCGAGTTGACCAGCGACAGCTGCACGTCCTGCTGGCCCGTGCGGCGGTTGGCCACCTCGATGGCCTTGGCCACCTGCGCCCGCGTCAGCCCGCGCACGGACAGCATGGGCGTGGCGTCCCCGACGCGCTTCGGGTGCTGCGGGAACTTGCTCGCCAGCGACAGGAACGTCTCCTGCGCGCGCAGGCCGTGCCAGTACATGTACCGCAGCGCGTGCACGGCGAGCTGCACGAACTCGGCCGTGGACTTGGCGGCGGCGAACACGGCGGCGCTCACGACGCCCTGGCTGTGGCCGATGGACGCCGACGCGCTCTGGACCACGCTCGCGTGGTCGACGCCCGTGGCGTCGAGGAGGGCGGCGTAGTTGGCGAGCTGCGTGAGCGCGATCAGCGGGTAGCTGAGCGGTGCGCGCTCCCAGGCGATGGCGGCCAGCTCAGCCTCGTCGGCCTCGAGCCATTTGGCGAGCTCGAGCGGGCGGTCGTAGGCGGCCGAGGCGATGGCTTCCTCGGCAATGGACTCCTGGTAGAGCGCGTCGGCGGCCTGCGAGATGAGCTCCCGCGCGGCGCCCGTGTCGAACTTGACATACAGGTTCTTGAGCTCGTCCCAGTACTGCAGGCCCTGGCCGCCGAACTGCGGCACGAATGAGTAGCGCCCGTCGGCCAGCGCGGCCTCGAGCGCCGACACGGTCGTCGTCTCTTCCTCGACCGTCGTGGTGGT
>JAASGX010001060.1:0-10170 GCA_023334415.1 Phytopythium chamaehyphon | reverse complement strand
TGTTGTGATTGTCCTCGTTGTGATCTTGGCTATCGGCATAGCGGTGCTCGTGGGACTCGCTATTCGGCGCAAGAAGAAGTTGATGGCCGACCACAAGTCGACGTCTCCCAAGACTGAAGTCAACACTGTCGACGTGGCTGTCACCCCCACGAGCGCCACTCCAGGGGCGAGTGAAGAGTTTGTGCGCATCTGAAGCTGTAGGTGTTTCCATTCAACTCATGGTAGTTGTGCATGTGCGGCCAAGTGAGTGAACCAGGTAAGTTGCAGCAGCAAAGGAAAAAAAAACGCCGCCCCCAATCAATGTGACTGCTTTGACGAACAGGGTCTCAATCTTATTGTTCAACAGTATCCTTGTCCACTACGCGCTGGCCGAGTAGTTTTGCACGACTATCGTGTTCCTGGAGTTGTGGAATTCAAGTCCAGGAACGTCGGTCTCATCTGTAGGATTCCACTCGCTCTACGCTCGCATTCAAGACCTTGAAGCAAGACATTCGTGGCGATGAGCGCGGCTGGATAGCCTCAATCACGGACGCGCAGAGTTGACCAGCAGCCTGCTTCATCTGATCCACCCCATCCTGCTGCAGTCTCCTTTGGCTCGAAGACTTTGAGCTGTCCCGCTTCAAGTTGAAGCCGAGCCCGTAAAGGTGGTCCGTGCCCGCTCCCCCGTACAGTACTAGTCCGCGGTCAATCTTCTCGCATTCTCACAATGAGCAGCACCGGTGCAAGCAGCTCCCGGCCGATCCGCTGGTCCACGCACCGGAGTTGACTCAGTTCTCCTCACTGTCAAGTCATCTCTGGGAGAGCAGATGCAAGAGAGATGAGAGCGATCCAAAGCACAACGACCTGCTTGCATGGACTATGATAGAGATATGAATCATGTTGAGCCATGGGCGAGTGCCTCACCTCGTGAGGGTCTCGTGAAAAGAGCCCGATGGTTGGACGATGCGTGAGCGCGGGCTCGTTGACGAGAGATGGACGTGTCGAACGCATGGAGCGGGACGATCCTCAGACTTGAAGCTGGTGACGCAAGTTCAGGACTTGTAAGGAAGAAATCAAGTGGCCTGATGTGAGACCCGATAGCATTGCCAAAGTGGTAGATACCGATTCCATCTATCCACAATGAGTAGTACAGATCCAGCCTGCTAACTTCGATGAAGCGGTCCACTATGCTGCGCAGGTGCTTAGTCCACGCGCACTTGATTCTTCTCACAGTTGCTGCTTCGTCCACAACGCTGGCCACCCGACCATCATAATCAAAGGTGCAGCACAAACGTGCTATTTTGGGTACAGTCTCACTTCTAATTTAGGCATTTCCCACCCAAAATGCACACCTATTTATCCCAAATTTACAAAATAGGTCTGTCAGATAATGATACTTTGGGCAAACCCAACGTCAGCTGGCGAACCGAATGTCCGCTGCGAAATGACGGGCATCCCCATCTGAAAGCAAGCGCATTAGCCAGTCGAGCCGCAATCGGGGACTTGTCCGACATGGCGGACGACTGCTTCTCGGCTGCGCAGCTCGGCCGCGCGGCCTCGCTGGCCGCCGACTGTGAAGACTGCGCAGCGTGTGCGGCCGCTCGAGTGGAAAACTGCGACGTGCTGCTGCGTTGTCGGCTGCCTACGCACGAATCCACAACTGCGGACGCTTTAGACGGCAGCAGCAGCTCCAGCTTGGACGATGTGGCCGTCTGGACGGACTTGGCCGCGGATGCGAACGCGAGCGCGCGGTCGGCCTTCTGGTCGGCCGTAGGGAATAAGATGTGCGTCTACAGCGTCCGTTTTTGGTGTCGAGTAGCAAAGCCGACTAACATGGCTTGCAAATGCAAAATGCTGCAGGAGCGTTACTGGAGGAGAGCTCGACGCGGACGGATCGCCCGTGGCGACGCTCGTGGCCGCTTCGCTGCCGTCGTCCGCGGATAATTTCATCTCTCTGTGCGTCCGCAACGGTCTCATCGGCTCGGTCTCAACGAACTACTGACTACGGTCTCATCTTTGCCAAACCGATCAGATCGCTTCGCAATGTTTCACTGGGCTCGGCCTCGCTCCCAGCGGCAAGAAACCTCACATCGTTGTACGTCTTCATCGTCCACAACTTCGTCCGGTGGTTTTTCATTGAGTGGCTCATTGTCCGGTGACAAAACAGGACCCTGATCGGCTGCGGACTTGCGGACGTGTCCCCGTGGCCGTCCACGCCAGCCCTCGAGACGCTCAGCCTCGCCAACAACGCGCTCACGACCATCCCAGACGGAGTTTACGCCCTCGAATCGCTGCGGACGCTCGACGTGCACAACAACGCCATCAGCAGCCAGCAGCTCGACGAGTCGCAGTTTGCATTCCTGTCGGCTCTCGAGGCCTTCAACGCAGACAGCGACGCGTTCCAGAGCGTCAACTGCGCCGACGGACAGGTGTCCTACTTGGAGTCGAACCCTGCGATTGGTGTGTGCAATCCTGCCGCAGTTGCGGCGGCCAGCGACTCGACATCCGCCAGTGGCTCGGCGAGTACAGGTTCTACTGGCGGGAACTCGCAGCGACCGGCTATTATCGCCGGCTCCGTGGCCATCAGCTCGGGATTGCTCATTGCTCTCATCGCGAGGCTCGCGTCCCAGCGGAGGAGGAAAAAGCAGCAGATCCGAGAGCGGTCGACCGAGAGCAGCCAGGACAACGTGTCTGCAGCAGTGGACATCATCATGGAAGACATTGTGGTTGACGGCGTAGACGACGACTGGTACGCACTGCTTGAAGACGATGAAGCGCAGACGCCCAAGAGCGCGATCCAGCGGCTCCACTTATCTCAATGGCGTCGGGATTCAACATTTCTCACTTTTGAAAAGCCCATGGCCGAGGTGTTTCGCGAAGATGGAGCCAGAGATGAAAGCTCAAAGCCTCCAACAATGTGGCTTGGCCGATATCGCGAGGATCGAGTTGCGATCCGCAAAATCTACACTGAAGACGGAGTACGGACTCACGACCTGCGCGGAGCAGCTCTTTTGACTCGAATCTCGCACCCGAATGTGCTCAAGCTGGTTGGCGTTTCCCACTCACCCGAGATGGGGCTCGTCGTGCTCTACGAGTTCATGGACCGCGGCGACCTGCGCACATATCTGCAGACCACAAGGCGGTTCCAAGACGATACGAGTGGCGTCCACACAGCCTGGTGGGGTCCTCGATGCGCTGAAATTGCATTAGACGTGGCTCGTGCTCTGCTGCACTTGCATTCGCTCCAACGCGTAGCACACACGCGGTTGTCTGCACGGACTGTGCTGCTGGACCACGAGTTCTCGGCCAAGATCTCGGGGCTCGACCACTTCCAGCGCCTCCCCGAGTTCGGCGAGGACCACAGCCGGCCTCCGTCGGTCCACAGTGTTGACGCCGTGGCTCCCGAGCTCTTGACACACGATTCCTCGGCATCAGAGACAACCGACGTGTTTGCCTTTGGCTTGCTGCTCGTAGAGCTCGACACCAGCCACCCAGTGCGAGCAGACTTGAGAACAGCAGCAGCGTCTACAGTAGAGGAGCTCACCGCGGAGGTGTCGCCCGAGTGTCCCGCCGCTCTCCGCATCCTTATGACTGCGTGTCTGTCTCCAGACCCGCAGGAGCGACCCACCGCCGCAGCGTTAGTCAGCGTGCTCAAGAGCGTCGTCGCCGCCCTCGACGAGGACGGCGCGAGCCACAGGAGGCGCAAGAAGCGCCTCTCGTAGTTTGTATTTATGCGCTTCGGCGCCATGTGAGGCCCCTGAAGCCCACCGACAGAATATGCGATGAGTAGGAGCAGCAGTAGCTCGTCCTTGACCAATCCGCAACCATGCCAACAAAGGGATAGCCTTCATGGTATCCTTTCCAAGGCCTTGAGTTCGTCTACAACCTCCTCTATCTCCTTCAAGACGGTCTTGTTGGACATGAAGACGTCCTCCTTGGGCGTTACCGATGAATCCTGTAACTATCTTTCCTGTCGTCGTGGACACTCCACCGTCCACCGATGCTTCTTCATGGGCCCATCGGGTGGTTGGCAAGCTCAGCTTGGAAAGTATCCATTCAGGAAGCTTCCTGAGCTCCTTTGGGCGGTTATGAGTACCCTGCAAGACCGAATAATCGCGAGGAGAAGCTAAAACCGCTCATGCCAATGGCGCCGTCGGCTGTGGCTCTGGCGGCGCTGGACGACGCGCGCGCGGCCGAGGAGGACGACGGTGAGTACGAGGAGCTGATCCCGCCCGAGAACTTCGCCATGATCGAGAAGGGCCTGTACCGCAGCGGGTTCCCCAAGAAGAAGAACTTCGCCTTCCTGAAGAAGTCGCTGCGGCTCAAGTCGATCCTCACGCTCGTGCTCGAGGACTACCCGCTCGCCAACTCGGCCTTCAACCAGCAGAACGGCATCACGTTGCTGCAGTTCGGCGTCCCGGGCAACAAGGAGCCGTTCGTCGACATCCCCGAGGCGGGCATCGTCGCCGCGCTGCAGGCCGTGCTCGACCGGCGCAACCACCCCATGCTCATCCACTGCAACAAGGGCAAGGTGAGGAGGGATTGAACTGCTATTTCTGCTACTGCTGGAGTCGGGATTTTGGTTTGTAAGATGCTAACGATGTCTTGAAGCACCGCACGGGGTGTCTGGTTGGATCGCTGCGCAAGGTGCAGAAGTGGGCGTTCAGCTCCATCTTCGACGAGTACATCCGCTTCTCGGCGCCCAAGCCGCGCATGATGGACCAGCAGGTGGGGGGAGAAGTTGTCGAGTTGAAGGAGTCGAGAATTCATGGAGCTAACTCTTTGTGGACTTTGCGCCAGTTCATCGAACTATTTAAGACGGAGCGCGTCAAGACGGACGAGAACAAGGAGCATCTGCCCGAGTGGCCGGGGCTTTAGCTGCGAGGAAGACTCCAACCAACAAGAGTTTTTCTCTACATACATGTAGTATCAGCGACAACACAAAGCGCTTGCAGTTGAATGAATTGATTTTGATTTCCACGCGATTGAATCTCTCCACCTGCGTGATGACTTTTGTCGATCGCTTACAGCTTGGCCTTGGGCTCGGTGGTGGGCGGGAACAGCGCCTGCATCTCCACGAGGCTCTCCTCGAGCAGGTGACCCATCTTGCTGGCCCAGTCGCCGTGCTGTCGGCACGCAATGTTGAACTGCACCGACTGGTTCTTGATGCTGTAGGCGATACCAAGGCCTTCAGGCACGACCTCGCCCCAGCCCCAGCCGTCAAACAGTTCATTCGTCAGGTGGCTCGTCGAGATCAGCCAGTAGCGCGACTTGGTCATCGCTGGGTCCTCGAAGAACGGCACACGCTCACCGTCCTGCACCAGTAGACGCAGCGCAAGCAGGTGGCGATCCACGCCGAGGCCCTGAGCAGCCTTGCGCATGTAAGCCACGTGCGCGTTGGCCGCCGTGAGGAGCAGCTTCTGCTTCTCCTCGCGCGACTTGCTGCCGTTCACGTCCACCATGGCGTCCGTGAAGGCAGCGCTCTCGCTCGTGCAGCTGCGAGTCGTCTCGGTGCGCCCGTGCAGGAATATGCGCGTCTGGGACGCCTCGTACGTGGCCGCGTTGATGTTGAACAGCTTCTTGTAGGCGAGCTGGATGGCGAGCTGCACGAACGCGTCGGGCGAACACTTCATCTGCTTGATGGCGCGGTTCCCGTAGCCGTAGAACGACTCGACGTACACATCGTGGTCCGCGACGGTCTGGTCGAACGTCTTCTCTGCGACCGCGATGGCGGCCAGCGCGCTGTGGGAGACGTTGAACGCGAGCTGCTTGGGCGCCTCGGCGGGCGGCGAGTGGTCGCTACCAAGGTCGATCTGCTTGCGAGCGAGGCGAGAGAGCAAGAAGTCGGCGTAGCGAGACATGGGCATGCCGTCGAGCATCGAGTGCTCGCCCAGCAGCCCGGCCTTGCCGTTCTCAAACACCGACAGCTGGATGCACTTGTCGAAGAAGCGGTTGCGGCCGTCGCCGTGCCAGAGCGCGCGAGCCACCTCGGTGCGCGACACGGGCTTGCTTGTGTCGAGGTTCACGATGAGCACCGAGCTCTCGATGACACGCAGCGAAGCCTCGTTGGCCGGGTCGAACGCGATGAGCTCGTCCCGAGCATCAGCCCACTTGTCCCTGTCCTCGGCCGTGAGCACGCCGACGGGCGCCACGTCGGCGCTCTCGTCCGCCAGCTTGACAACCCGCTCGAGCTGCGCCACGAGCTGCTTGAAGCTGAGCACGGCACCCTTGAATGTGAGCAGCTCGAGCTTGAAGAACTTGTTGCGGCGCATGACGACCGCGTGGTTGAAGCGCGCCGGGTCGAAGATGCGGTACGTGTCCGACTGCCGGTGCGGGATGCGGCACGCGTTGAACATGTACTTGTAGGCCGTGGCGCAGATGGGCGTCTTCTTGGCGCCGAGCTGCTCCGGCTCGAGCTGTCCGCTGGCCACCAACGCTCGAAACTCCATGCTGCCTCGCAGCAGCGCCGCCGCTCGCCCCACGTTCGACCGCTGCTCGGCATGGAAGCTGTCCGCGAAGTGGAAGAAGTAGCTGACGTTGAACACCACGGGGTCTCGAACCTGCAGGTACCCGAGCGTGTTCCACCACTCGGACAGGTAGCTCGAGTCCTTCCTGTCGGCAGCGCGCGCCTCGAGCCGCCGCTGCAGCGTCTCGCCAATCGCTCCGGGGGCCAGGAAGGCTTTAGCTAGTCGCTCGTTCTCGGCTAGCTCTTGGGGAGACAGCAGCGGCGCGATCGTGCGAAGGTACAGCGCGACGGTCTCCGACAGCTTGGGCACTGGGAGCCGCGGGAGCTCGCGCTGGAAGCGGTAGAGCGGCTGCGAGGCCGGCTCCAGGTCGGCTTCATTGCGGTAGTCGCCCAGGCACTCGCGGAAGCCCTGCGGGCCGTAGCTGGTCGTCATGAGAGCTCGAGAAAGGCCGAGAAAGGACGGAGGTGGTGCTTTGCAGGCGGCAACTTGAGGAATGAGAGAGGTTGACGTAGTATGACGTCGGGACATGGGGAGGGACGCAATAGATCGAGGAGCTCTTTTCCTGTCATAGTTAGTACGTGGTGTGGCTACATGATGGGATAAGTTGACATTTTATGGGGTTAAGAACTCTATAAACGTATATTTGGAGATATAGACGGCGGAGGACGTGAACGACCAGGGGTGGAAAGTTGCGTTTTGCTGGGAAGTCCTGGGAGGTGACGCCGTGGAGTCATGCCATGCGCTTGCTTGGTTCATGAAACGCTCTTCATGCTGGTTCATCATGGTTCTTGGTTCATGAACCATCAACTTCTCATGCTGGTCACTTGCGGATCTCGTTGAGCTCCTCGTGGAAGTGGTCCAGCGCGATGAGCATGAGCGCGTAGGGCACGTTCTGGCGCATGACGGGCGAGCGCACGAACGGCACGGAGGCCACGGCTGTCGCAACGCCCACGTTCACCATGTCGTCTGTCTTGCGCTGCACCTCGAGCAGCGTTCGCACGCCCTGGTACGCAAAGAAGAATCTATTGGTTTGTCAAGCATAGGCAACAAACAGTCCGTCAGCTGCTTGTGTAACATTGCGTTTGCAAGAATTTGCCAATGCGAATTGCAAAAATGCAAATGCCTTCATCGTACCCAGCGAACTGGCCGCCCGAGATGGCGGCAGCTCGTGTCACCGGCCCAAGACCAGCAAGCGAGACCCGACCATGCTGCTTGTGGTACGTCTTGACGGCATCAACTAAATAGCAAAACCACAATCAGCTTTCTGCAAAACTCAAAGCCACGAGCGATGATAGAGCCACAAGGTATCAATCAAAACTGAGCCAAACGCACTCGTGCCGAAGGTGGCGCCGGTGCAAAAGCCGACGATGGCACCGAACATGAGCCGCTGCTGCAGCTGGCGCACGTTCGCGGCGCTCAGCAGCGGCGTGGAGCTCCCAGCCGCGTCTCCACCAGCCTTGGCTTCCTTCTTGGCCTTCTTGGCGGGCTTCCTGACTGTCGAGGGCTCGTCGAACGACGACCAGTTCTGCGAGTCCCCCATTGTGTCCAAGAGCTACTTTTGCTGAATAAGATGGGTATTAGTAGTTGATGTCCGCCACACGATTCATCTTGCTGGTCAATAATGGCCGTGAAGGCGGCCATGAGGGTGCACAAGCAGTTCCTGGGCGAGCTGGAGCGCGCCAAGCAGCTCGACAGAGAGGGCGAGACCGTCTTGTCGTCACTGGCCAACGTCTCGCAGCGATTGCCGCTGCTTTTGGGCCGAGATGGAGCTTCGCAGGCTTCAAACGACCAGTTTAGCGCCGATTCCGTGCTCGGAGTGCTCGCGTTCTCACCCAATGTGCGAGAGCTGCTGCTGCAGCGGCACTTTGCGGCGCTGGAGAAGAGCAGAGAGTTCCTATCAGCCGTGCTGAGGGATTTCCAAGAGCTTGTAGTGAGGCTGCAGACACTGCTGAACGACTTTTTCGACGCCCAGAACGACATTATGATGCTGGGCGAGGGCGAGGAGAAAGCTGTCATTACAACGCTCAAGCAGCTCGAGTGGATGGAGGACGTGGCCAAGATGTACCAGCGAGAGCTCGCGCGCAAGCAGCGGCTGGTGGAAGGACTGGAGTACCACGACTTTAAACGCATACAGACCATGCATTCCCAGTGGCCTTCACGAAGTCGCTGGGGGAACATCGACGTCGAGTATGGTGCGTCTCTGGAAGTTTCTTGCTGGGATTTGGTGGTGTTCACTAGAAGCTGATGAAAATGGCGTGATTTAGTTCGGGAAGGGCTGGAGCCGCCGCCTGCGCTGCCCAAGGTTGTGGCAGAATCTGCAGATGGGGAAGACGGCAGCGCCAAGGACAGCAAGAAGAAGAAGGCCAAGAAGGGCAAGAAGAAGAACTAGACTGTAACATGAAAGCACCACACATCACGCGAGGAATCTCTAAGGTCTGGAAGGAATGTAGCGGCTCTTGTGTCGGGGTTTAGCGAGCGAGATCATCAGACGAACGGGATGCCGCTTATTGTGCCCGCGCGGTAGGACGGGTATTCATCCGGGAAGAACCCCAGCAGCAGCTGCTCTTCGTACCTGTTTATCATCACAAATCCCTGTTAGCATCACCTGCTAGTTGCAACCTTCCTCCCCCACCACCAAGACTCACGGGATGCGGTCACGGAAGAATCCCCAGGCGACGACCGTGTAGACGAGCACGGCGACGGGGTTGGCCAGCAGCACCTGGCTGCCAACTGTCCACAGGAACCATCCAAGATAAGACGGGTGGCGCACGAAGCGGTAGACGCCGTGCGTGACCAGCACGTGCTCCTGGCGCTTCATGTACTCGATGCGATGGGAAAAGTTGGACGCAGCCGTGTACATGGCGGCAATGCGGAACCACTGGCCCACGACGACGATGAGCAGCCCGAGGGCAAGCACCCAGCCCTCGAGCTTCCACTTGGGCACGAACGCGACCTCGAGCCAGAACTCCACCGCACTAAACCCGAGCGCGATGTGGTACTCCCGAGAGTGGTTGAGCAGGAACGCTGCATACCACACACTTCGTCAACCAAGAACTGCCACGAAGAGCTCTTTCTGAAGTAAATAAGATGGGGGTGTAAGCAACTAAACGTACACTCGTAGCTGACAATGGAAGGGCGGAAGCTCGCAGTCAGCAGGAACTCGGCCATGTGGAAGACGCCGAGCGCCAGCGCGTACAGGCACCAGCGCACCGTGCAGCCCCAGCGGTCGAGCGCGTCTTGGGACCAAAAATTGGCGGTTTGGGGGGAGTTTTGCGCCTGGAAGAGCGCGAAAAGCGCCAGCAGCAACGCCGAGAGGTGCAGCGCCATGAAGGCGCCGAGCCCGAAGGCCGCGAGCGCCACGCGCCCGAGCCCCTTGTCGGACTGGAACTGGATCGACCGGAACATGCAGGCGGGGGCTTGGCCACCAAGGTGCTGGAAGTTGGGCACGATTTCCCGGACGTATAAATCTTGGGAAAATTCCGAAAGGTGATACATATCGAACATTTGTTCAAAAGGTGATACACGCTGTTTAAAACACCTGTGTAACCCTTAGTTACGGTATCTTCAGTGTAACCGTGTTGTACTTGAAGAGAACAGCGAAATGCGACCTGGCCATGCATGCACATTGACGAAGCGGTTTGAGTGGGGCTTGTCGATATCGTGTAGTGTGGGTTCAAGTCCCACGTTCGTTGTAATGCATGTTGTGTGAATGTTTCGATGGCTT
>JAASGX010001059.1:0-10175 GCA_023334415.1 Phytopythium chamaehyphon | reverse complement strand
TCGTCTTCATGCGGGTGACGCAGGGCGAGTGCCTTGAATTGGCAACGGTGCAAGCGATATAATTATCTGCATACAAGTACGTGGCAGGAATGCGACTGAAGGCAATCTCGTCACCACTCGAAATAGCTCGAAGTATTTTATGTTTTTATGCTGGCATTGGTCAACTTTCATGTTCGTGTAGATAATCAATCAAGCGGCAAAGGTTATGGGGTGTTCAGGAAGTAAAGAGCTAGCAAAAAGGAAGGATGAATATGCAGCCCAACTCCAGAATCCCCGTGTGACTACCGCATTTGAGTTGCTAAAACGTACGACTGTGGAGTGAAAGGATAAACGCCGAGCATTTTATTTGAGGCATTGTTGACAATGCTTAGTCGATAGGCGGGATACCGGACTCCAATTCTATCTCCTCTTTGCATCTATCGACAAAGAGTACGCTACAAGGAGTGCCGGATTATTGAAGACACCATGAGCTAACGATTTTTACAGCCGAAGCAACTCCATTGAGCTTAGCGAGCTCTTCAGTCACTTGGGCTTGCCACAATCTTCGTTCGCAAAGCAAATTCTTAGCAATCTAGGTAACAATCTCTCCGGAATTGATTCAATTTGAGAATGATGCACTGGTCAGATGGCTGATGCGTCACTTGCGCAGGTAGACAGAATATAGAGAGAAGCATGGCATTTGAGGGTGAGTCTGGAAAGAGAACTTTGCAGAACCGTTGAAATCTTACGAATGTGTCAACCTAGACTTCGTCCTCAATATCTGGAGCTTCTGCACCATGGCTCAACAAGACTTGATGTCGTATGTGTTCAACATGTATGGTACGGACATATTTGTATTGTGGCAAAGGACAGAGAGTGCTAATTTACAATGGGGGGACAGACGATGACGGCAACAGTACGCTGGACACGACCGAGGTCGAAAGTCTACTTCGATTCATTTACCAAACAGAAACGCTATCTTCTAAGGATACCTCAATGTTGAATGCTGCATGCCCTGATAAGAACAAATCCATTTCGCGAGGTGCGTTAGCTGCTGCATCCATTTCTTTCTAGAGTGTTTTCAATTATCCCTCACTTCATCAGACGAGTTTTTCAAATTGTGTAAGGACAACCGTGCCCTCATGGAACCAGTTTTTGCTTTGCAAATTCGCACTCAAGAGAAGGTACTGGTTTTTCGATCATCGTGATGAACTCTTCCAGCTAAGTGTTGTATCCTGCAACTGGCTAGTGCTTTGGAAAACCCTTTTGGGCGAAAGAAATCAAAAAGCGACCCACGGTGCTTGGCTTTTCTGATGATGTCATCGCTGCGTTCGACAAAAAATTTGGAGACCAGGCACTACTAGTGTCGGGATCAACGAGCAAGAAGGATATTCTTGCAGCAGCTACCGAGAGCATCGATCCTGTTGACAACCAAGTGACTGAGCTAACCAATCCCGACCCTCTTTCCGCGTCGGCTCGGCTCGCGAAGCGGCAACTAGCGCAACAACTCAAACAGCTCAGAGATTGGATTGAAACCCAGCGGCAAGAGCCTGTCATTGATGCATACTTCACTGCGTATTGCCTAAAAGCTCAAGCAGACGCAGAATTAGAAAAGAAAAGGTCGGTGGCACCAGATGCAGTGGAAGTGCTAACTAGACTACGTCACAGTGCAGCTGTCAATGCTCAGCGTACGCATTAATGCATTCGTTTCAATGGTAGCGTGTGAATTTAACTGCAACTTGTCAGGTCTGAACTCGGCTCATACTGCTCTCAAGGCCAAATGGGACGAAGAAGAACAAGCTTTGATTGCGAAGCGCCATGCAACTGTAAAATCGATGGTAAAAGGCATCTCAGCCAAGACGCTACTTCAGCAGACAGGGAGAAGTGTACGAGTGTTTTTTTTTTTCCGTTAAAGTGCATTGAGCCTTCCTGACACGAAATATCTGCACACTTGCAGGGGGTAGGCATCGTTATGGGTGACTATTTGCAAAAGAGGCTAGACAACGCTGAGGCAGACGTCCGACGAGAATTTCAAGAACGATGGAACATCCTTGACCAAGCGGTCAAACACCTCGCAGCAGAATGCGAGTTGGAGGTGTCATCGGAGCAGGGCAACATGAAAACCCTGACTACAGCAAAGAAGGTATTTGCTGGTGAAGACAGCGTAGGACGGAGTTCTCATGCGACAGAGTTCACAAAGGTTGTTCCGATTGTGGAGACTTGGACACAGTGCTTTGACGAAGCCACACAATGCGCATACTATGTTTCGTCGCTCGGTAACTCGACATGGGAAACTCCATCTGGGTTTCACCACTAGCTATATGAAAATAACAACGTCATGTGCGCGATTTCTATTACCTTTGAGATGATTACACAGCTTCTTTCAGCCACTCGTAGACGGAGTTGGAACTTTGGCTGAGATGGTCGTGATCGTTGACTAGGAAATCGGATTGGAGGCTTTCGTCAAGAGTGCGAATAGCCTTGCTTCGAGATGATGCGATAGAGACTCGAGCATTATCACGCTGAGTGTCGGGACCTAGTGTAACGCTGATTAAAAAAAGCATGGGAAACAGATTAGTGAACAGGAAAATGATTGTTCATATTCACTGGTATGTCGCGTACTTGTCAAAGTTCCACTCAAATCGAGGAGCTGTTTGTTCTCCTGCTGAAGTTCAATACCAGACCTCGGGACGTTAGCAAAGAATACATCAGCAAACCCATGATGCCAGTTTGTGTCTACCATCTCGCTCATCTGCGCTGTCTTCACCGTCGCTCCATTCGTGGCGAACAGTTTTAGTGTGTGCTGGACCAAAATCACCAAGCCATCCGTTGAAACCTTGATCCCCAGACGCCCCCATCCAGTGTAGATTAGTCGTGGAGAGAAATGCACATGATACTTGCAGTATCCGAGCCTACCTCGCTTTAAGCGGGCCGCGGCCCCACACGCCTTCGGCACTTTCACACCAACAAACGAATCGTCAAGTGCAGCAGCACCATACAACTCTTCTTGAACAGGATCGCTTGCTTTCCTGTGATTCGTAAAATCCGAGGTGAGTTTTAAAAGTCTAGACAGGTGCTTTAGGACTCACGCCACCGCACCCGATAGCTTGTGTCACATTTAGCGAAGGAGTTGTAAAAGGCTCTTTTCCGAACGTATCCATCAGAGGACTTCGCACAAAGCTGTCAACGATCTCCAATGCAGCTGCGCCTACCAAAGTAATGGTTAGAGGTATCAGTAGATGCAATCGTGACAAATATGGTTGCGATACCCTGGGTGATGTCTTCGAGCGGAGCCCTCTTCTTCAACATGGCACGATCACGGGCGTCATCGAGATGCTTGCGCGCCTCATATTCGGCCAGTCTTGTGCGCGCTAAGCTCTCTTTCATGAGTTGTGTCTGGGTTTTCTTGATTCGGAGCACCTTGTCGCGTCGAGAACTAAGCTCAGGTTGGATCTTTGACTGAACGTGCTGCAAATGTCTCGGCAGCGGGCGTGGCTCGCGCGGAGGCTTGAATGTAGGCTTCCTCTTTGGTTTACTGGTAAATTCGGTGTTCATTAGTTCAGTGGTAGATTTGGTGTGCTGTTGATCTCTGTCTGAAGCGGATGGCAAGTTTGCAAGGGAGGACAGATTGCGAGTGCCATCTCGAGCCTTCACCCCAGTCTCTGTTTCGGTGGCATCGTCTTGCACTGGTTCCACCTCTCGCTGACTCTGGAAGCCCGAGACGCACAGCCCCACATACGCGTCGAGGAACTCGCTGAACGACGCGATGGGCAGCTCGACGGTCGGGAACGCGTGCGGTTTCTTCCGCTGGTCAATACGGATGCACAGCTCGTCAAGAGCCACTCGATCGGCAATCCTGGAGCCGCTGCGGCCGGTGAAGACGGTCCATGCCGTGTCCATGAAGTGCTTGCCCAGCACCCGCGAGTACAAATCGATGGCATCCACCGGCGTATCGTGCTCCAGCAGCACCGCGGCCGTCGCGGGTTGCGGCATCGCGACCTCCTCCTTTGCTTCGGCCGGTCCATGGAGCCCGTCGGTGGGCAGGTGGGACGCGAACTCGTCGTCCACAGCCTTGGCGGCCCCGTCGCGCCACTTGTGCGAGGGCTTGGGGCGCAGCAGGATGCGCGCGGAGGCCTCGGGCTCTGCCTGTTGCCGCGGCGCCGGCGTCTGCGCGCCCTTGCGCACGAAGTAGTCGCGCTTATTGATCTTCTCGTAGTCTGCGGGCGTCGGCGTTACCACCATCTCCTCCATCAGCAACAGCCGGAGAAAGGACTGTTATTAGGCAAACTGGAGCGCACCGGTGACGGCGAGCAGCTCGGCGAGCGAGATGTGCCGGAGCGAGAAGTTCTGCGCGAGGCAGAAGACGCCGTAGACGAGCGCGACCTCCAGCACCTGCGCGTAGCAGCCGCGCTCGCCCTCGAAGTTGCGCAGGAACGACTCGACGGCGCGGGACCCGCGCGGCCTGGCGCCGGCCATTTTGCCTTTTTGAAAATGGAAATGGAGAGGGAAACGAGTGGCACTCTAGTGAAATACAGTTTAGTCGTGATCAAAGTATAGACACTGAAACGAGAGACGTCAACATGGCCAACTTTCCCACCATTTTTCCAATCTCATCTTTGCTGTCAGCACGAACATGGTCGATCTTTCCCAAACATCTAGGTGAAGATTGTCTCGTCGTCCGGAGGAACGATGGCGCTGAATGGCGGCGCTTGCACCACAACGGGAGGCTCCACGGGCGTCTGCAGCAGCTTGAGGATCAGCTCCAGCTTGGCGTCCTGGCGATCGAGGCGCTCCTGCAAAAGTAGCTGCGCAACAAAGTGGTAAGGTGGAAAATCTAACAGAGATATGAATGGACGCAACTTACCTGCATGTCCGTGAGATGGTCGATCCTCTCCTGAAGGTGCACGGGCGGCTGTATGGTGAAGGACTGCTGGTGCTGGAGCAACGACGGGCGACTCATCCGCCGAGTCGACATGTGAGTGCGAGACAACGGCGACGCAGGCTCGGACTTTGGGGATTCATAGCGAACGCCTTGGGCTGCACCGCAGTATTGTTAGCGGGAATCGCACGTATCAACAGAGTGTCACTCACCATTGTAGAACACCGTGCTGGCACTGAAACTGCGGCCGTCGCGAGAGAATGAGTACCGCAGCGCTTCTTCCAAAGCCTTCTTCTCGTCCTGCTCCCGCTTGAGCATGACTTCGACAAACCCGCTACTGAGCACGGCACCGGGAATTGTGAACAAAATTATGCCCCACAGAGCCAGCATCGATGAGAAAATCCGGCCGACAGGGGTGATTGGCACGATGTCGCCATAGCCCAGAGAAGTGATGGTCTCGACGGCCCACCACGCCGACACGCCGATGCTGGAAAACACCTTTGGTTGGACCGGGTTCTCTAGAAAGAAACTGCGAGTAGGCGTGATTAGGCGTGATAGACAACAACAAAAATTGTGAGCTGCGGAGTGGGGCACGAACATTGTGGTCGAAGACGTGAGCACGAGCATGGCCGTCAGGTATGTGACGACAGCAAGCTCTTGGTGCTTGAGCGCGAAGATCTCTCGAAGGTTTTTCATCGCCTTGTAGGAACGCTCAAGGCGAAGAAAAGACATGATTCGCAGTAGTCGAAGGCCCCGAAGCGTGATGAATCCGCGAGAGTACGGTCTACGTTCAGATAGACAAGTTAGATTGTCAAGGAACGATCACAGCGAAATACTCGCCATCAGCGCACGCAAACGCACTCGCTCTCCAGTGATATCTCGAGGTAGAACGGGACCAAGACGGCCAGATCGATCACCGACATGGGGCGTGTCATCCACAGCAGTCTGAGCCAAAGCGAGTAAGTGCTAAGTAAATTGAGCAGCTACCGCACCAGCTGAAAGCAGTACCGCCCAAAAATCGGGTGCGTGTAGCGCTTGTCCTCAACGCAGGCCCAGAGGCGCAGCAAGTACTCGACGGTGAAGATGACGGTCGATACGTAGAGGAAGAGGTCGTACCAGCTCGACGTTGGGCCTGTCAGGCACGGCCGTTAGCCGGTCGTCCAAGGGCGATGTCAGGAGTGTGTCGTATGACCCACTCAGCAGCGCGTCCGCGGCCGCTCCGCCGGCCACGGCGCTCGAGAACCACATGGCGAGCGCCACGTTGGCCGAGATGAGCACGAGCACGGCGACCTCGATGGCGTACGACCAGCGCAGCAGCCCCGTGCGGTTGCGGATGGACGCGCGGTAGTGCAGCAGTGTCCACACGTCCTGCCGCACGCTCGTGCGCCTCGCCGCCGCCCGCTGGCACCGCTGCCTCGAGTCCTCCGGGTTGCTCGCCACCTGCACGGCGGCCGCGCCCCACTCGTCGATCTGCGGCAGCAGCGCCGCGCGCTCGCCCGCCCGCGCCGCCATGGCCACCGCAGCTCCGCGAATGGCGCGAGCTCAAGCGGCTCCGGAAACAGCCAGACGCGTCGCCACACGCGCTGCGATAATGGACGCGGTCGGCAGAGGACGCCGGAGCCTGATCCGTGACGCAATTTTTGATTTGTCAAAGGATCCAGAGGAGGGACGGCGAGCGTGGCGACACGCGACTGCGAGTCGCCAGTGACGGACAGAGGAAGCAAGCGTGGATGTGCGTTGGCGAGAGGACCGAACGGGCGGCAGCGAGACGTTGGCCGAGGAGCTGATTCTGCCTCACTTGGACTCCAAGTTGGAGAGGTGGTGGCTCCGCGGCGAGCCTCCGGAGCCAGGTGATGGCAGCAAGATATAAACTTTTTACCACAGCAATGGCATCCCGCGGATGGACTCGGACTCTGCGGCTGTCGTTCTCCACAAACGCAAAGTGCATTTCCTCAGCCCCGGAGCCACTGCGTTGAGCATCGAGTTGAACTCACCAAGCTGTCGAACTTCGTCGGGTCATCTCAATGAAGACGACCAAGTGGTCTCTGTTGGAGCTCCTTCGGATTCGCTTCGCGGTGTTAACCCGCATCTATCTTCGTTCAAGGCGTCACCAACGACGATTAGATGTAGCTTGCTGTTTGCTCGTTTCGAGAGTGGGTGAGCAACTTCGATTATCAACACATGCGTACTGTGCATGTAGTCGTCATTGACGACGATAATAGCCGACGCACAGAATGAAATGACAAAACGGAAATATAGGCCAATCGTGGGATTAGGCCTTATGAGGGACGACATTTGGATGGCTGACCAACGACAGGGGCAGGGGACTTGTTATCGACGCTCACGATGTTAGTTCTACTTACGTCCAAGCATGGTTTGGTTGATTTGGAAATGATTTGGAAATGAACATCCTAAAAGTAAGTAGGCCAGTGCGTGTCTGGAGCTAAACTGTCCGCGTGACGAGTGGTACTCAGCAGCGACTCCAAGTGTGATTGCTTGACACCTCCACATTTTCAGACAATAACCACATTATTTTTTTAGAGAGGAGTGACACATTGTGAAATTATGTGGGATGTTGTGCAATACTTTCCTTCATTTTTACGGCTAATGTAGCACGTTGTGTCATCAATATTACTATACAGTGGTAATTCTCCCGCGATATGTGACAAATATAGAATGTTTCGCAATATTTCGCAATATAATTGCAGCACTTTTACATCAATTCCAGCGCTTTTACATTAAAAGCAGCACGTTTTGTCATCATCTTCGCCAAACGGTGTACACTTTCCCTAAAACGTGGAATGTTTAGTAATTAAATAGTATCCCTTTACAGTAAAATTAGCACGATGTGTCATCAACTCCATTTTAGTAAAACCTAACGGCCGTGGAGCGCCATTTTCGGCCGAAGCTCTTCCTCACTTCTCAACTTGCGCCAAGATGATCGGCTCCACCACCCTCGAAGACCTCTGCCGCGAGGCTAAGCACCTCCGGCTGACCAAGAAGCTTTTCCTCCGTCAGATTGACGAGCTGAACGCGCGTGTTGATTGGCTCGAAACCCAGCTATACGCATCTGTTTTAGCGGAACCAGCTGTCTCAGCCCTTACGACCCTTCACATCTACCACGTCGTCTGCCACGTCGCTTCCGCCGCTGGTTTATGAAGATGTTGACAGCGACAATCCACCGGATTACTCCACCACGTTTACAGTGTCGCACCCATCTCCGGCTACCCCATCACCAGCCTCGAGCTACACTTGGCTGTCATCATCGGACATCAGTGGGGTGGACCACGCCGAGTTTTCGCCCGCCTACTCGCCCGCCTACTCGCCAGCCTACAGCCCCCGTTCGGCTTTTTCCGATGGCTACTCTCCCCGCCGTTCGGGATACCTCGACATGCACGAGTACCGGCGTGTTGATGACCGAGACAGCGCTGGAGCTGTGCCGGTCCAGGAGCGCCCCGACGACGCCGCGTTCTTCGTTACTGTCGACGCGTACGGCCGTGAGGTTCTTGACCTAACGCAAGCGTCGTTTTTGCCGTAGTTTCGGAGGTACAGCGTCGATGTAACCCTTTCAATATCAAGTAAGTGGTTTTCTTGGATATATTTTTCTAGGGTTTATCTGATTCCACAGTCTATAGGGTTGAACCTATCCCTGGTTGTCAGGAACGCATTTTAATAACAAATAATTGAAAGCATCGTTGTGTCATGACGTGTGCCACCCCAATTAGACCTAGAAGGCACTCCCCGCTAATATAGAAGGCACTCCACGTTAATGTAGTCATCTATCCGCGTGTGAACGTCCGTGTGTAGATGAAGGTAAGCTCCGTGTGTGGATGAAGCTATGGCTACGTATGTTGATGGTTACGATCCGTGAGAATGCAGATGGCGCTATGTTCGGATGTAGGTGTTGATCCGTGTGAATGTAGGAGTGACTGGATTTTTGGCAACGGGACTGGGCGCTCTTCAAGGTTTCTGCTCTTAATTGCCAATAATCCAACTGTTTTGTGCTTGATACTTTCCCGGAAACCGTATTTATTTGTGCCCAATGCAGTTGTCCAAGAAATCACAGCGCTGGGAAGTTGTCAAGCGCTTCAGTCTCTTAGTTTCTCACTTTCCTATTTGCTCTGTTGAGTGCAAGTCTCCTCCATCTTCAAACAACCTACCCGATCGCCTCTCCAACCTCCCTTCCTCCCTCTATCGCTCCCTTCTCACTGACCGTCGACAAACCCAAGTACCCTTCTCGCTTCGCTCGGGCACCGCAGCATTCCTGCCGGAGGACTCGAGTGCTCCTTGATCAAAACGGACGTCTTCGGGACTGAGCATGGAAACTCCCGAAGATGTATGCGATGATATCGGACCTGCGCGTGTATCAATTGCACGTGGCCAACGCAACTTACCGCCCTCACAGCAAGCTCGGGATGAATTGCACCAGCGATACGGCACACCAGATTCTGAAACCGCAGAAGAAAGGCGACGGCGACATGCTAACCGACGCCAGGCTCTTCGTCGCCTCAACGCAAAGTTGGAAACCCGACGGGTCGCTAGAAATCGAGCGATCATGCTGTCGCCAATACCTTCTAGACCTTCTGCTCCACAGGAGCATTTTCAGCCTCAGGATTCACAAACACTGGCGCCTGTGCAACTCGAGTTTGGTCGGCAATCACTTGGACAATCACCTGAGCCGGCACACGAAGAGTCACAGCCAGATCAGACTGTTGTTGCAGCGCCTCAGGGTGGGCGTCAGCGGTCGAAAAAAAGGAAATCTCGAGACGATGTTGAAGCTGCCATTCTGAGAAACGAGGAAGTCAACGCCACGCCTGCTGACCAAGAAGATGCAGCAATAAGACGTAGGCGTCGAGATCGACGACGCATCGCGCGACGCCGACTTAACAATGACCTTGCCGGCCTTCAAGTTCGCTTAGACATTGTGTCACTTGACGCGGGTGACATACCCCAGTCATCGATTGGAGATCACCACGACCCCAATGCAGTTGAGCGGGGTCGTCTGTATGCAATGTCTCCAGGTACTCGCACGATGCATCGCGCCCGCCGAACTGCACAAGAGTCACAACGGCGCGCAAACATGACAGAAGAAGAACTGATCGTTCAAAGGGGGCGTCATTCTCAACTAGAAGCTCAACGGCGTGCAAACATGACGAACCAGGAGCGTGAAGAGCACCGCTTTCGCCAATCAATGCTTGATGCTGCCCGCGCTACAGCACGATCCGGTGCTGAACGAGAGCAGCGGCGCATAGAGCAAGCTGCACGACGTGATGAAAGGCCTACTGACACGGTTACTGCTGACAACGAGCGACGTCGC
>JAASGX010001058.1:0-10189 GCA_023334415.1 Phytopythium chamaehyphon | reverse complement strand
GCTCATGGCTCTTGTGTGTGAGTGGCGGTGGACGTGCTTGGGCGCTGGTGAATTGCAAAGTGAGCGAGCTAGTCGCAGCTTTGGCCTTCCACAAGTCGATCACTTGTCACCTCATGGAGCTCTTACTGCTAGCTCCAATGGCACAGAGCATGTTGCAGACCTTCCTCGAGCGCTGATGGGCTGGCGATGGGCATGACTCGCGCGGCGTCAGCTCCAGATCGCGGCATTCGTTGCCGGCGCAGGTGATTGACACCATTCCGCCGTTAGCTTGTCAAGGAGCTGTTCGAAGTGCGTGGCACGCCACGTCGCCGCCGTCACCGAACTATTCAGCCAATCAACATCGATTCGCGATTTGATTCGCTGAAATGTAGCATAATAACGCGTTTTGATTGGCTGATTATCGGATTTTTGATTATCTGCAAGCGCGCAGTTGACGTCACGCTTAGCTCCTGGGCTCATGCTCTGGGTCTTGCTGAGCTCCTCATGCCGCTCGGCTAACGGGACGCACGTGGCTCAGGTAATCGAGGTAGCCCTAGTGCTGTAGGTTGGATACAGGGCATGTAGAAGTATGTAGCTCCTTCAATGTTGCAGGTTGGGCTGCACCACCAGCCTGCAACGTTGAAGCTTTGGCTGGTTGAAGCCAAGCACAAGCTCCTTCATGTTGGCATTTCGATTATTAGCTTTATTTACTCCGGGCTGCTTTCGTTCAGCAGCCTTCTATGTGGGCTCTACTTTCAATTTTGCGAGAACGAGAGGCATACGACGCGTCCTCCAAGTTTCGAGGTGAGGTGGGGGCTTGTGTTCGTTCTGGTACCTGCTGTACTGCTCTCCCGGCTTCGGTTTTCTGCGTTCATCGTCCAGATGGCCAATGCACCTGCGAGAACGATGGTCTCGAGCCATTCGGATGAAAGACAGTCGCTGCTTAGGGCTGAAATAATCAGCACGTGCATCCAGCAAAACCAAGTGCGACCAAGCATCCTAGTCAGGACACTCGACAGTGACGGTAGCAGTGCTGATACTGCGACGGCTCCGGCAGTCGACTGAAAAAGCTCCCCCAGTCGGCTCCAATCCACACGACTTGCTAGCATCGCTGATATTACGATCGCCAACGAATCGCCCCCAACCAGCGAAGTGAGCTGTTGGGCTAGCTCCATGATGCGCATCGCTTGGAATTGTCCAAACGAGAACGCGTCACGAAGCCGGTCCCATCGAACTACTGTTGTCATGCGAGTCAGCTTCTGTGCGCGTTCTTGGGCCTCGGTGCGAGTCTGGTGTCGTCAAATCTGCGAATGAACCCGCGAATGCAGGGCTTTGCTGCATGGACCCATCAAGCAAGAAAATTCAGTTCATTTGAACCCAAACACCATTACTTCAACTTGGAGTGATGGTACTGAAATGGCTACACGAAGCTACTGAACATGCACACAACGTCAATAACGGCGACTTTGACATCTTGCTCCATTTGGACACCGTAATTGGACTTCCAACCTCCGCAATGCTCAGCTCCAAGTCCCACAGCTACATTTGAACACCAATTGGATACCCCACCGGCCTTCTGCTCGCTCCTGTTGGTCATGCAGGCACTTCAAGTCGCGCTAGCCTTGCCAAGGCGGCCCGGCTGCTGCTTCGCTTCTTCGCGCAGCACTGTGAGCTCATTTCTGTCGAGCTAGCTGGTTGAAAAGACATACCAATGGGTTAATAAGGGCAGAAGTGAGCTGGTCAGTTGCAGGGGCAACGGCTTTCTGTTTTTCCCGCACAATGTCGCTCAATGAATATCCTCGATTTTTTTCCACCAGAAGAGAGAAGAGATTGAGCACGACGCTTCCAAACAATGGCGCCTCCAGGAACCCGATTCATTGATCCAATCATTCAGTGGAGGGCCACAAGTTGTGGAGTTGGAGGGGTTGGGGCCCTATCTCATTTCGCGACTTGCCAGCAAAGCGCAGCCGAACCTGTGGTCTGAATTGTGCTACGTCGGTGAGGCACAAATATGAAGACTGTCCTTGTGATAATGTGCTTGGGTGCACTCATGGCCACGATTGCGGCTTCGTCAACTCAAGATTTTCCAGGGCAGTGCGTCGATGGGGCATGCGGCGAAGGATACTCGTGCTTATCTATTCAGACTGTTCGAGAAGAGATCGACTTGAACAACGCATCCCAGTGCTTGGCCCAGACATGTTATGCCGCGAACATTGGTCCCTGCCCATCTTACTCCAGGTGGGAATCCCCGTACGATGCGATCATGACTGTTTGCACGTACTTCATCCCAGACAACGCCACAGATTGTACTAAAGAGGTTGCGGGCTGCACAACGATGGTTGTCGGTGGTCTCTCGAATGTGAACGTCGTTTTGGGCTGCATCGACTTTGATGGTTCCAACTTCCTCTTCCCCGAAGAATCACTCAACTACCAGCTGGCGCGTTCCTTGAATGCTTCGAGTGCCGTTACCTCTGGGTGCGTGGGCTCAGAGGATAAACGAGTGTGCTCGGACCATGGAACTTGTGCCCTAGATAAGCTCGGGTCCACTGGGTATAGCTGCATTTGCAACGCGGGTTTACGGGCGACTACTGTGACCAAGTGGAGTCGAACTCATGCGTCAACGAGGCGGACTGCAGCGCAGGAACATACAACACTACAGCAAATCAATGCGAGTGCGACGAAGCAAGCAGTGGCGACCAGTGCGCGAACTGCAATCCGGATGCCTCAGTAGCGTGCTCCGGACAAGGATCTTGTGCATTGTCGGCTACAACTGGGAACTACTCTTGCCAATGCGATGGCGAATGGTATGGCGACCATTGTGTACATGAAAACTTCTCAGTGAACCTGGGAGCGAGCACGTCTGGTTCTGATGGTTCTGTTGGTTCTGTTGGTTCTGATGAGTTTGCTGGTTCGGGTTCTTCTTTGAATGCGGTTGTTGTCACAGCGAGTAAATCCTCAACCATGATCTACGTTGGAATTGGAATAGGTGCTGCTATTATCACTGTTATCGCTTCGGTGTGGTGGTATCGGAAACGTGGATCTACCTCGGGGAAATTTGGTATAGATGCCGACTATCAGAGTCACGAAGATTCGACAGCAAATGTAACAACTGATGATCCGAAGGAGATGACTGAAATATGGCGAGATCCCATTATTGTCAGCTCACGAATTAGCCGGAAGGAAGTACTCATTGGCGAACTTCTTTCTCGTGGAGGCTTTGGTGAAGTCTACCAAGGCATTTTTAACGATCAACCCGTTGCTATCAAGATGCTTCACCCTGGCAAGCGGCGAGATCTAAAGCAAGTGTCATCTTTCCTCACAGAAGTCAAGCTCATGGCGAATCTAAGCCACCCGTGTGTTGTGGAATTCATCGGTGTGGCATGGAACTCGCTAGCCGATCTCTGCGCTGTGTCAGAGCTTATGGTCGGTGGTAATTTACAGTCATTGCTGGAGAGGTTCCACGCAACCGGTGAACGTACAGGTTACAGCCGCGTTAAGGTTCAGATAGCGTTTGACGTTGCAAACGCATTGACGTATCTTCACTCATTGTCTCCGGTTGTAATTCATCGAGATCTCAAGTCTAGCAACGTGATGCTCAATGCAGAATTGAGGGCCAAACTTACCGATTTCGGTGTATCACGAGAACGCGCAGAGATGACGATGACTGCGGGTGTCGGAACAGCACTGTGGATGGCCCCTGAAGTGGTTATGGGTGAGCGGTATAACGAGAAAGCGGATGTTTTCTCTTTCGGCGTAGTGCTGTCCGAGTTGGCGATCCACACCCTCCCGTATTCCGATACTGGTCTTTGCCAAACCCAGGTCATTTCATTGGTGCTTGGTGGAAAGCCGCAGCCGAAGTTTCCGGATCAACCAACAACACCTGAAGAGGGAGAGATAATTGCGCTTGGTAAGGCATGCCTAGCAATTGATCCTACAGCGCGGCCGTCCGCTGCAGTTATCATGTACAAGCTTCATATCTTGCTTCGCAACTCTGAAGCATTTGTATAAGGAAGTAGTTGCCATTGACACCTCGATGGACATGAGTTATATTCCATCTTGAATGAAAACCGCTCCAAAATCAAAACCGCGGAAGGTAGTTGATACAAGAACTTCGACTGAGTAAGAAGAACTCCGACTTCCTGTCATACTTAAGTGGCAATTATCCTAGGAAACTTAACCCACGACTTAAGACGCTTGCGATGCCAACTGAAGTGCGTTGTGACGCTGGCACAGCACTCTTTGTGGCTTGCGGGGTCAATCCGTCCAGGGAGTATCCTATGTTGCTTATGTTGATTGATGAGCGAATATCAACAGGAAAATGACTTGGCAAACATACATATTGAATGCGAGTTTTATATTTTCTTACAAAATCGCCGCGACCAGTTTTTTCAAATGCACGCACACGAAGCAACTAGAATTTCTCCGTGGTGTAAGTCCATCTTCACTCGGTCGATACAGCCTCGGGCGGAGCATCTTCGAGCAGCTCAGGAAATTCCTGAATGTGAACATACGCAGCGTACAGATGTTAGCAATTCCAGCCACGAGCCGTAGACTCGCAGCTTACTTAGCTTACCTCTGCAAAGGCAGCAAATCCCCCAGCTAGCACACGCACGTGAGGTTTGGTGTTTCCCAATGCATTTTCAAGTGCATCGAGGCGTTCGATGAACCGCAGTGCGCAAGTAGGGCCACGCGTGTTACTGCGCACACAGTGGAACACAATTTCGGAGAATTTGGGCTGGAACTTTCGCACCAGTGCATCGACATCCTCATCGAGCTGGAAGTTTTCCTTGGGGAGGTGCTCAGCCCCACAGATGTGGCCCTTGAGCATAAAGTCCTCGTCTCGAACGTCGATGATCAGAGGGCGAGGAGTGTCGAGAGACTCCAGCTCTGCCGCGAGCTGCGCTGGCGTCACGCGCTCCACTGCTTCAAGTTCTTCACGGGTCGGCGGCATAAGTGCTTGCAACGAGTCGAAATGGCAAGTGACACGAGTAGGAGTTTGCAGGAGAAGGGTATGCACAACGCTCGCCATTGTTGGAGTTTGGTTTCATCATCGCTGCGATGGAGATTCTCCATTCTCGAAAAGCGCCAACTTCTGAATCAGTTCAGCTCTTGGCTCCGAGCTGAAAAACATAGAGCGTCTCGCATGCACTTGAGACCCTCAAGAGCATGGCAAGGTCAAGTTGAGAGAGTCACAGACAGCCGTCGATTCACGGTCAAGGATGTTCACCCAGTCGTTTTTCCAGCCGATATTCCATTCACCAAGACGATCGAAGAGCTATATAACATACTTCAAGTACATGTCGCCTTGACGGATTGCCCCCACAAGCGAGGATTAAATGCACGTCCCGGGACACGTGCCCATCAACCTGTTTCACAGAGATGCCAGTATGGAAGTTCCTGCATGTGTAGGCCTTCATGGGAGCCTTTCTGCATTCAGTTATTGGACCCCGCCTGCATGCTGTAGGACCCTCGTGGGAGACTTCCTGCGTCAAGTTGCAGGACCCCGCATGAAACACCGGTTAAATGCAGGCCCAGCTCCATGACACATTGCTTGGCTTTGCAAGCGTCTTGAAGTTGTGCGTCAAAGCGTCCAAACTGCGAGATTGCGTCAATGAGCTCCCCTACGCCATCGCCAGCATTCCCATGGACGTGCTTCGCAGGTTTTGCCTTTGGATTTCCGCGGAGGTTTCAATGGATGTGGGCTGCTCCACGCTCAGATCGCTGGCTGCGCTTTGCGCTCGCGCCCCGTCGTGTGCACGCCATGAAGAACTCGCCACTGCGATAGCGAATACCTGAGGCGCCACCTTTGTCCTCGCTCCTCCTTTTGACTTGACGGCGGTAAGCCGCATCGAGAACCGGAAACTGCGAGACCCGATGGTGGTGCCGGCGCATCTCCCACTGCTTCAGACTGTCAGGCGTAGCACAGTTCCACAGTATCATTGTCGGTCTCCGCTGGTCAAGCTCACTCACTCTCACTCTGCAACTTGCCAACTCCCGGACAACTTCACCACCAAAGCCAAAGCTAAAGCCAATTCAAGCCAAGTCAATCATGGCCCAGCCCGAATCTCCGACCTCCGCCATCCAGCCATTGGCGCCACAGAGCGTCTTGGGCAAGCTCTCGTTCCTGGACCGGTTCCTGACGCTGTGGATCCTGCTCGCGTCCGGCCTCGGCCTCGGGCTCGGACAGATCGGAGCCGTCCAGGACTTCATCGACGACACGACGGTCGGCAGCACCAACGTGCTCGTGGCCATCGGGCTGCTCGTCATGATGTACCCGCCGCTGACCAAGGTCCGCTGGAACCTCGTGCATCGCATCTTCGCCGACTGGAGGCTGCTGCTGCTCACGACGTTCCAGAACTGGGTGCTCGGGCCCTTCGTCATGTTCCTGCTCGCCTCGCTCTTCTTCAGCGACGACGTCGGATACATGGCCGGGCTCAGCCTCGTTGGATGCGCGCGCTGCATCGCCATGGTCGTCGTCTGGAACGCTCTCGCGGACGGAGACGCCGAGTACTGCGCCGCCATCGTCGCCATGAACTCGGTCATCACCATCGGGCTGTACTCACCCTACGCGGGACTGTTCATCAACGAGCTGCCTCCGCACATGGGCATCGACATGAACATCACCAGCGACGACAGCACCGACGCCATCCACGTCTCGATCGGCGAAGTCGCCAAGAACGTCGGCATCTACATGGGAATCCCCTTCGCACTCGCGTTGCTCACCTGGTTCTCGCTCACGCGCGCCAAAGGCTCAGCGTGGTACTTTGACAAGTTCACGCCGCGCATCGGCGTCTTGACGCTGGCTGCACTGCTGTTCACCATCGTCGTGCTCTTCTCGTCGCAGAGCGAGCGTATCGTGTCCAACATCGGCAAGGTCCTGTACGCCGCCGTGCCGCTGCTCATCTACTTCCTCTTCATGTTCATCGTCTCGTTCACCATGAGCTGGAGGCTGGGCTCGACGTACCCGCAGGCGGTGGCGCTTTCCTTCACTGCGGCCAGCAACAACTTCGAGCTCGCTCTCGCCGTCGCCGTCGCCACGTTCGACCTCAAGTCCGACCCGGCGCTGATGAGCGTGGTCGGCGCTCTCATCGAGATCCCGACCATGCTCGCGCTCGTGTACTTGGCCTTCTGGTTCCGCAAGCACTGGTTCAACAAGGAGGTGAAGAGCTTGGCGACCGATGTGCAGCAGGAAGTGGATCCCGAGACCAACTTCAAGGAGCACACCGACAACGTCGTGTAACTTCATGAAGCCGTTCGTGGGATTCATCCAAGTTGATGGAGTTGACATTGACGATTGCAGTACTTGTCAATCATCTTCATTTTTTCAACTTTTAGCAGGGCGATACGACCTATGTCTCGCCGAATAAACATTCGTCAGGGATGCTACAATAAAGCTCACAGCCATGGTACGAGCCACGCTAGAATACTCGGTTGGTGTCCTTCTCGCTCGCTCGACATTGCTGCTTCTGATGCCTCGCGCGGTGGTCCGCGGCGTTGGCATCGGCGCGGGCCGGTCTTCGTGTGGCGAAATCCCGAGCACATACGTGCTTCTGGGGCTGTAAGGCTCGACAAGAACGCTGCGGTATCGCTGTGGCCCTTGACGAGCGCTGCATTCATCGCGTCGACTAAGCATCCACGAGTCGTGTAGTGGCATAAAGCCTTCACACAGTCTGTGTTTCCACTGGATGCAACGCGTTCGAGCGTGTGGTCTGTTGCCCCTTCCCGTCGATGCTGACCGAGGAAGTGAACAATTTCTAAATGTCCGTGAACAGCAGCTTCGTGCATGGCTTGTGATGTGCATCCTTCCCAGCGGTGTTCGTGGAGGAATTGGACCATGTAAATATCGCCGCGAGCTGCTGCTGAGTCCATCGCCTTGGTCGTGCACCCTTCGTCTCGATTGCCATCAAGGAAGCGTGCAATATCAAGGCGACCATTCATTGCAGCGGCATCTATTGCCTGAGCTGTGCAGCCTTCCGAGCGATTGTCGTGGAGAAACTTGATAACGTCAAGGTGCCCCATCCAGGCAGCTCCATCCATCGCAGTCTTGGTGCAGCCCTCGGTACGCTTCTCATGAAGGAATGCAACGATTTCAAGGTTACCACAGAGAGCGGCACCATCCATCGCAGCAGTAGTGCAGCCTTCTGTCCGTCTTGCATGGAGGAACTTGACGATCTCCAGGTGTCCGTTTCGAGCCGCATCGTCTATTGCTCGAGTTGTGCACCCTTCGTCACGGCGCTCATGCAGGAAGCGGACAATTTCAAAGTGGCCGTTTGCAGCAGCGCCATCCATGGCACTTGTCGTGCAACCTTCACCCCGGTTGTGATGTAAGAACCGCACGATGTTTAGCTTCCCATTGGTAGCAGCAAGATCCATCGCGTCGGTCGTGCACGCCCCAGCTTGGTTCTCATGGAGAAACCTGACCACCTCCAAATGTCCGAAGTGCGCGGCTTCGTTCATTGCTTTTGTCGTACAGCCTTCACTGCGATGCTCATGAAGGAACTTGACGACGTCAAGGTGGCCGTTCGCCGCAGCTCCATCCATCGCGCGCGTCGTGCAGCCTTCCGACCGGTTTTCGTGGAGAAACTTGACGGTATCCAGTCTCCCGGCCCTCGCAGCGCTGTCCATGACGCGCTCATTAAACGGTCTCCACCCTCTCGTCGCGCGGAGCTCCGGCACCTCGTCCTGGTGCGCGCGCTCGGTGTCTTCCGGGATGGCCGTGCCGTATCCGTGGCTATGCAAAAACTTGATCACCTCGCAGTTCGGGTACGCCGCCGAGCTCACCACGTCGTCCGTCGCAACACAAAGCGATCCTTCGGGTCCGTTCAGGTAGATCCACGAAATAATCTCGAGCTTGGTAGGAGAATTCACCAATGCACCAGCATGGCGTACTGCGAAGGCCATGAGCCTCCTGTGGTCATTCCCGGCCGTCTGCGCGTCCGGCAGCAGCATCCCAGCCTCGCTCATCCACTTGATCACCTCCACCTTGCCACACTCGATAGCCTTCTTGGTCGCGCCTTCAAAGCTGACAACCGAGCAGTCCCGGTACTTTCTCATCTGGCCGAGCTTTCTCAAATCCTTCAGCACGTTGACGTCCCCAGCTTCGATAGCGGCGCCCACCAGCTCCCCACGCCTCGACCATCGCTCTGTCTCGCTCTTGTGGCTCATTTTGGCCCTTTGACGCTCATAAGCGGCGTCCACGCGAGCCACGACGCCCATCGGCACGCCGTCCATGAAGCTCACGACCAGCCGGAAGAGCGCGGCGCTGCCCAGGACACTTGTGGCCGGACACGGCGCCACCGCCAGCGGCTCCTTCTCCTCCATGACCTCGATCTGCTGCTGCTGGTTACGGCGCTTGGCGCGATCTGCGGGCTCCAGATCCAGCGCCGACGCGAGCGGTCGCTTGGGCTTCCAGCGGCTGCTTTGATTCTAGCAGGAATGGTCGCTTCATCTGACTAGGACTGTATAGTGGTGGGTATAGAATGGTACTTTTACCGGACGTTACCGGACCGATTGCGTATAGAAGTAGACACTTCAACGTCCAAGGTATACAGCAAATATATGAGAACCGTTTGCGCAGGAATCTTAGGGCCAATGGCCCTAAGATTCCTGCGCAAACGGTTCTCATATATCGTGGACTTTCTCCAAAGGGAAACCAATCAAGCATGTAAGAAAGGAAGATTGCCAGCCTGGAAGGATCTTCTCAGCTAGCGGGCGAAGACCGGCGATGACACCAGCCTGGTACATGTGGAATCTCCTCCCTTCGATGCTCGCAGGTTCAAGGACAGGTTTGGCCCAAAGCCACGCAGTGTGGGACCTCCAAGCGGCACTGTAGGAGCTGCTCCGAGTGTATACCAGCAGCACTTTTTTCGCCAGGACGCTCCTCCTACTGGCGGAACTCGCGGCGCTTTGTGCGGCTTTCGCACAGCAAAAAGCGGCGAAATGGCGCGCAGAGGCGACGGCGCGCTCCTATTGGCGGCTCGCGGTCCGGCCACTTGATGGTTTGCAGGCGGAACTCCCCGGCTCCAAAGTCGTCACACATTCGTCACACACGCGGCGCGCTCCATGGCTTGATCTCCAGTTCGCAACTTGTCGATTTGGCAGTACAGCTGGGTGGTCATGCGGGTTCGTTCGGAGGTCTCAGCATGGCTAGCATTGAGGCCATGGACCCACTGGGCCATCGCCATGACTACCATCCAGCTATTCTACTTTG
>JAASGX010001057.1:0-10201 GCA_023334415.1 Phytopythium chamaehyphon | reverse complement strand
TGTCTTCGCATAATCAGTTGGTCCAGAAACAAGTTTGAAACACGGATGCCAGAAGAGTGGAGGACGCTTGAGCAGAACCAACTTGCTCGCTTCTCTGCATTATTCTCTCGTTGTCAGAGCAAGTGCATTTCATGTAGTTTGAGGTGCACGAAGTCTATCCTTCATGGAGCAGAAGGGTCTGGCCATAGTTGTGGAACGAACCACCGGTGTCCATTACTCTGCTCTTTTTGCTCAAGCAGCGAAGATATTGGCACGACTCCAGCTTGCTCTAAAGAAGCAGGTCATGATGGAGCTTGCGAATGCGAGGATGGCGATCATACTTGCGGTCAGCTTTGCTATTTATCACACTCACCTAACTGTGGGAAGAAGTGTTCATCTCCTAATGGGCACGAAGGAAATCATCACTGCGGCGTTTCATTGCACACGTGTGGCGAACCTTGCAGCCTTCCGGAATGCGCAGGTAGCTGCATTTTGAGCACCGAGGTTCATCACACAGCCCATAAATGCGTTGAAGTTGCATGCATTCAGAAGTGCTGCATTGACGATTGCAGTGAACGCTGCAGCGAGATGGACCATTTCCATGGTCACTCAAGGATGTCGGACATGTTTTCGGCTGAAAGCCAAACAAGTGACAAATACGAAAATAAGGAACGCCTGAATCGGAAAAACTCGGAAGTAAACTCGACAGCTCCAGCTATACATATGTGCAGCAAAGAACACTCTTGCCCAGCAATGTGTGACGAAGATGGTATTTGTCGCGTGGACGTGTTCCTGAAGCAGTCATCCAGAACATTCGAAGGCGCTCGAAGCAAATTCCGCTACACATATCAAGAAATGAATGGCTCGCGTAAGAAGTGCAGCCAAATACTAGCACCTGGACACCGAGCTCACGATGGATCACATTCATGTATTTCATGTGAAAGCAAAACAGAAATGAACGAAGAAGGAGATGCAACAGCAACAATCTATTACTGCGACGCTCGATGCTCATCCTGCAGCTACTTCTGCAACAAAGAATATGGTCACTCGGGGACGTATGCAACTGCACATGGCAACATGCGAAACACCTATTTCATGTCGGATGTTATGGACGTAGATGTCGGTGACCGGCAATATCGGGCAGGCGAGTCAGGAGTCGCCGAGATGTGCAATTTGTACTGCTCCAAAATGGGCCGAGCACATGTGCATTATCTCGAATGTGAGCAGAAGTCCAAGGCAAACTGTGTCTATTCAGGCAGTTCGAATGATCAGCGCCGACATTGCGATCGAGAGCTTGAGCCCAAACCAGAGTCCGAGATGGATGAAGTACTGCACGAGCAATACTGGAGCACTCTAGGGTGGGAAGATCCATGCACATCAGCAGAGGAGCGAGAGCTCTTCAACAAGTGTGCATACAGGTGTGATGCACCAGACCACAGCGAGAACCCGTCTTATTGCACACTTTCCAGCTTGGCATGCGCCAGCGACCAAATCTGATGATGCTAACTCCGAAGAAGGGGTATCCTACACGGGAGGCCATCGTTTCGAGTGTTCGCATGTGTCGAACAACGGTGTTAATCATCATGTCTTTGTGCTGGATGCCTCTGGGTCAATGCAAGGACAGCCATGGAATGACCTTCTTGCTGCTGTGAGAGAGTATGTCCACAATTGCTTGAGCAGTGGAGCGGTAATGGACATTGTGTCGATTGTGACATTCTCGTCAAGTGCTGCTATCGTGTACGAAGCTCGGATGGTAGCTGAGATGACTCAAGTTGCGGTGCCATTTCACGGTGGTGGGACAAATTACGCATCAGGACTCCGACTTGCCAATGAGGTGCTCTCACGCACCAACTTTGCTACGCACAAGCCAGTTATTGTCTTCTTTTCCGACGGGCACCCATGCGATGCTGCAGAAGGAGAACGGATGGGGGCACACTTGAGAGAGACTTACGAAAGATATGGACTTAAGGCGTACGCAGTGGGGTTCGGTAGCGCCAATCTAGGCGTCTTGGAGCGTGTGGCTGATTGCATGGGCGGGACATTCCACACTGTGCTCACGGGGACGGAGATGAAGACCACGTTCCACTCGATCTCTGCATCAGTGAGCACCCGAGCAGGTCTCGCGCTGACAAAGCAAGCCGCTCACGACACCCAGTGCCCTATCTGCTGCAAGGACATGTCTAGTGGAGGCATTCACAAACTTCCTCGATGCCGTTACATGCTCCACGACTCGTGTTTTCAACGGCTCGCAACGAGCGCCACTGAGTCAGGTCGATCACCGCAGAGCCCAATGTGCTGGGCACCAGCGACGTGATATACCTCAAGGCAACTGCGTATGTACAGGCTAGCCCGCCAAATAGCAAAACATGAATTCTTGACTTTCTCTCGTTGCTTTCGCTTCAACTCCATCAACCTCACTTCACCCACTTCCAACTTGCGGGCACGGAAAGCGGAGATTTCGAAGCCCTACCCATGAGGTCGAGCGCACGCTTAGTTGTTTTGGCTATGATCTCATCCATGAACAGGGCGAGTGGCTGAGTGACGACACCCTTACCTTGACGAAAGTCCGACAACGATGATGGACGCGCTGCAGCTCTATGCGAGCTCTGATTTAAGTGGCGTACAATTGTATCGGCTACAAGATTCTCAAGCTATCCGAACACCTTTCAATTGAAAAACGTCCGATTCATCCAAACGCAACTACGTGCACTCACCATCTCCAAATCGCCGCCATTAACTTGCTTGAGCACGACAGTTCGGGCACAACGCGCTCGTTCCCGCTTCTTGGGCATGCTTGAGCAGCTTCGCTGCACACGATTCGTGCAAAACATGGTCACACCACGCCAGCTGCTGCGTGGCTTCGCTCGACAATTCCTTGCAACATATTGGGCACTCCGTTTCATGTGCTGCTCTTTTGGCCAACGCAAGACCAACGCGCGAGCTCACCGATGCCGAGATCGAGTAAAATGTACCCTTCATTTCTGTGCCGGTCAGCACATCATGATAGGATCCGCCCATGACATCCGCCACGTACTGCAGCATCTCCAGATGCATGCCGCCAAAACCGACAACAAACGACTGGAGTCCATACATTTCATATGTCGCTTTCAAGTGTTTCGAGATGCGAACGCCATAACCTTCATTATTTGGGAATCCATCCGAGAAAAATACGATAACAGGTTTGTATGTCTCAAAGTTGGTTCGAGATAGCACTTCGTTTGCAAGTCGAAGCCCAGCAGTGTAGTTCGTTAGTCCGCCCATGTATGGGATATTAGTTACCGCATTTATCATCAGTGTCACATTTTGCTGCTCGTACACGATCTTGGCAGAGTTATCGAATGTCACAATGGAGACGAGATCGAGCGATGCCCCACTGTTCACGCAATTCTGAATGTACGTGTCCACTGCTGTCAGGAGATCATGCCAGGGCTGACCAGACATCGACCCAGAAGCATCAAGCACAAACACGTGGTGATTCTTGGCATTGGTGGATACATGCGAGCATTCAAACTTGTGGCCTCCAACGAACGAGAACCCATCGCTTTCAGCACTTGCGTCGAGAGGCTTCTGCACTGGGGCATGCCATGCTGGGAGCACACAATGGGATGGGGCATCACAATGGCTAGGTGCGTCACATTTGTAGTCGCACTTGCTGAAGAGCTGGCGCTCAACTGTTGAGCCACATGGGTCGCCCCACCCCATCGTATTCCAGAACTCTTCATGCAGTAGCTCGTCCATCTCGTTGTCTGGTTTGGGCTCTAGAGCGTAATCACAATGGCGACGTTGATCACTTGAGCTGCCCGAGTAGACGCAGTTTGCCTTGGACTTTTGCTCACACTCAAGGTAGTGAACATGTGCCCGGCCCATCTTCGAACAGTAGAGGTTACACATTTCGGCAACACCGGATTCTCCGGCTTGGTATTTGCGGTCACCGATGTCTACATCCATCGTATTGGCCGTGAAGTAAGTGTTTTGCATATTGCCATGAGATGTCGCGTGCATACCGGTGTGACCGTGCTCTCTGTTGCAATAGTAGCTGCATGACGGGCATCGTGCGTCACAGTAATGAATGGATCGTTCAACGTCTTGGCCATCAAACGAAACACAAGAGTGGAGACCATCGTGTGTCTGGTGTTTCGGCGGCAGAACATAAGTGCATTTTTTCCGCGAGCCGTTCATCTCTTGGTAGGTGTAGTTGAACTTTCCACGTACTCCTTCGAAAACCTTAGATGATTGCTTTAAGAATACGTCAACGCGGCATATTCCTTTCTCGCCGCATTGGGCAGGGCAGGAATGTTCCTTGCTGCACATATGGATGACAGGTGGGGTCGACTCAGCATCAAAGAGTTGTGGTTGTTTGCCTTCGATCGGGTTCTCGACGGAAAATGCCACGGAGATAGCACTGTGACCGTGGAAATGATCGTCTTCACTACAACGTTCGTTGCAATCATCCATTATGCATGTAGCGATACAAGATACTTCCACACACTTGTGTATGCTGTGTGGGATCTCTGTGTCCAGAATACACCGTTCCAGACAACCTGGAAGGCTGCACTTTTCACCACACGTGTGCATTGATACACCACACTGATGGTTACCTATGTGGCCAACAACTTCACTGCAACGTTTCCCACAATTTGGCGACGTCTCAAAGCAGCATGACTCTCTACAAGAATGGTCACCATCTTGACACTCGCAGATGCCATCGTGACCTGCCTCCTTCGAACATACCGGCGTCTTTCCAAGCTTATCTGCTTTAGCACAGAACGAACAAAAGCTATGGCAACGATGACTTGAACCACAGTCGTGACCCGATTCTAGTGCACTGGAGTGGAGTGCCGACTTCATACAGCCCAAGCCACAAGAAGTGCATTTTGTTTGGCATCGTGCAAAGAGAGTTGTGAATCGGCTTAGGTGTTGCTGTTCGAGAGACTTCCATTCGTCTGGAACGCGACCATCGAACTTTGTTTTGGCCCAGCTTGTAATGCGAAAACATCGGCGGCGCACGATGAATGCGAGGAAGCTGTCAAATAGTTTCTGAGTATCTCGGTCGAGATTCTTGTTGTCATCACTACAGATCGCCGTGAAAGTCAAAAACAGCGTCTTCAATCCCGCGTTTGCATTGATTACTGCAGCGTCCTGCACAGCTGATACATCAAAGCCAAGATCGATCTCTTGGTCGTGCGATAACGGCCCCTTCAAACTTGTTTCTAGAATTATCCACTTCTCGGTCATTGTTGGGTATGCTTTGCAAATGTCCTCAAAGCTGTCATCAAGTCCAACAACGGGTTCCATCAGCTCCATTAATGATGCCCCACTTGTCACATAGTCGAGAGGTAGAAGGTTTCCAGTTCGAAGAAGACCAGGCAATTTTTCAACTACCTCTGCCAACACAAACTGCTGCGCACTTTCGTCAAGTGAAGTCCAATCAAGAATCGAAATCTTGGCCAGCACCAATCGGATACAGTCCGAAAACGACTTGCCTGATGGAAAAGCGACCTTAGAGTTCCTAGAGCACAACATCCCTTCTATCCAATTGCGTGCGACGCTCAACGATCGGTAGTAGTCGATCGTGCCGAGTGGTGGTGAGCAGTTGATCTCCAGCTGACCAGTGTACATGTCCACCAAAAAGTTGTGCTCCTTGTCGATGCTCAGCAACTTTTCAAGCTTGCCAACAAACTCGCCCATAACGCCCTTCTGATCATTTGGATTCACATCCTTGACGCTCATGTACAACATCCCACGAAACAGTCTCGGATCGCTCTTCATCAACGCCACTCCTTTCTGAAAACGAGCGAACAAATTGTCCGTCTCCTTGTCGAATCGCATCTCCATTCGGAAAATCGTGAACATCGATATCGACGCGTTCAACACCGACAGCAGCACATCTTCCTGCTCCGAACGTTCAAACGAACCAAGGCCTTCAAAGTCTAGCACGACAAGCATGACACCCATCGGAAGAATGCGAATGCTCATCCACGCACCATCAGTGCACCGAGCACCAGCGATCGCAAACGACGTTCCCGTCAGATGGTTCAGCATATAACTTTTCCCGGTTGACTGTTTCCCCATGGATGTGACGACGGCCACTGGTCCCCTCCAAGCGTTGAGCATGGGTGTGAGCAAGCCGAATCGAATCGATCGCGCAATGTCGGCAGCTTGGACCCCGATCGCCGAGTCAAGCGTAGCACCAGCATCGTTAATTCCGTTTGGCATAACGGTTAGCACGTTGCTTTCCGCACGGCAAATCTGGACGGGCACAAACGTCACAAGGGTCTGGATGAAAAAATGTTTTCGGTAATGTTTGAGCGATTTCCACCCGTCGGATTTGTCATCCATGCCATCGTGGACGAAGCACAGACCTCGCGTAACATCGATTGTGTCAAGGGACTTATTCAGCTTTCGGAGGTCATTCATGATTGAGTTGATGTAGTCTCGAAATGCAATTACAGTTGTATCTGCCATCGCCTCTGACGAACTTACACGTAATCGCAATTCTTTGCTGTTGTCGCCGACGCTCTCGATCAAGGCACCGACAGGAAACTTTTCGAGCATGTGGAAAAGAGCTCGAACCCAATGTTCACCCATCTTGTCTTCGACTGTATCATTCGAAACGCCAAAAGCAAGCTTCTTGTCGGAGTGGCGAATTCGAAATGAGTCGCTTCGAACGGTGAGCGTGAGGTAAAATATCATCGCCTGTCCAGCGGCAGAGTCTACGACGAAAAGTTTGTTGCCAACGTACACAGCACTCACGTTGTTGCTCAAAATCACCGTATCAGGAAAAGCTACAGGAATGTCACGAAAATCTTCACTTGCATACGCAGCAAACGACCCTACGAATCCCGACTCTCCGTTTGCTGATATAGAGAACCGTCCGATAGCAAGTCCGTCAGATAGCAGCATGAGCCGACCGGAGCAGTCCGCTTTAATCAAGTTTTGCGTCGCGCGTGATGCTTGAAAAGATCGAAAGTTGATAGACTGGATTGTGCCAGCATGATCGACCATATAGACAGCGTTCTCGGCAATCACAATGTCAACTACGGCTGAAAGAGACGTCTGCGCCACAAGATCAATAGTCTTGGACACCTCCATTGTTTCGAACTTTGGACTAAAGCGGTAAATATGCATGCAGTTTTCTTCAGTGACGAACACCATCAGCCGTTCTTCAAAGTTGAAGTCGCATGCGATACATCGACGACCAAAATGCTTAATCCGTTGCTGTGTGGAGCAATCTTGGGCTCTACCAGACCTAGGTTGGTAGAAATTGAGGCGGCGAATATCCGTGCCATTAGCAGAAGAGACCACCATCAATATTCCGGCAGCGCCGATTGTGAAGTAATCGATCACTTTCTCGTCACTCCTCAGAGCAATACAGCCAAGCTCACTTTCGCGTGGTTGCCCACCGTCATTGCAGTTGATTTTGAGAAAGTGTAGCTCATCGGTTGTCGGTGCCCATATATCTTCAATGCAGTCGCATATGATTCGACGACTCCCATACGACAAAGCCCGAGGCGCTAATCTTAGAACAAATGCATCACCTTCACTGTGCTTCCAAAGTTTCAAAAGGTTGTCAAACGCTTGACTTACAATCCGGATTTGAGCATCCTTGATCTCTAGCTCGAACGCGACATTGCGACTGAGTATCGAATCAATAACCAGCTTCGGCTGGATTCTATCAAGAAAGTCCTTTACTGCCATCCACCACTTCTGACGCATCGGTATAAGCCATTCAGTCATCCTGGCTCGAAACGCGTCTGCAATAGCTTGCTCGGCGTTCTCGGGCGCGTCTGTTTTGGGGGCAAAGATATTCATGACGTTGACGAAGAATTTTTTCAGGCTTGAGGGAACCTCAACCTTCTTTCGTTCGAATGGGAGCATTTCGAGCATGGTGTTGAAGCTGGTGTCTTTGCCTTTTGAATTGTACTCACTGTGGAAATTGGCAAACACTTCGTTGATGTTTCTCTTGAGGCGGATTGGTAGCTGCAGCAGTGCCTTGTGCGTGTCATCAACTCCAGACCATATTAAGGGTACCTTCAGCGGCTTGAGAATACTTATCAAGTCTTCAAAAGGGTCTTTGTTGTACGCTCGAGAGCCCATAAGGCAGTCAAAATCGAAGAGCAGGTGTTCGATAGCAAGTATCCTAGATCGACATTCTTCCATCTGCATCAAGATGCCTTCTTCGCTCGTGCACTCGATATTTTTAAGACTGGTAGACAAGGTATTCTCCAAAGCTTCAAGTTCAGGACCCGGCCAGTGCCCACTCGCCATCAGGAGGTCTTCACGGAGTTCAATGGGGCTCAAGCGATAGAAATCCCACTGGATCGAGTACTTTTTCGCTTTCTCGACAACCCATTCAGAGAACTCCTCGCTTGTGGCGAAGCTGGGACTCTCTTTCTTTTGGATCTTTCGGCGTGGAGCATGACGTATGAAGGACAGTGCAGGGTAGCTGCCCTTGACTAGTCGCAAGTCTCGCACCTGGTCCCTCTCTCGCAGCTCAATCGTAGCTGCGTGCTTGCATACAACTCCATCCTTCTGGTCTTGCTGCTTCTCGACTCGGAATCCGACTGAAAACGTCGGCGTCCAACTGCCGCATCCGGAGGAGTCGACCAAGCGCTTGACCTCACCGACGTCTTGCTGCGACACACACAGCTGCACATCCGAGCTCATGCACGCGAGGAACCGCAGCACGTAGGTCGCCGTGCCCCTCAGGTGCTCGGGGTCGAGCAGGTGGTCCTGGATCCACGCGAAGACGACGACGGTGGGCGCTCTGTTCGTTCCCTGGGGCTCTGGCTCGGGGTCCTCCTCCGCGATATTGACGCAGTAGATCCCTTGGTCCTGGGCGTCCAGCCGCACCTCCATGTCGGTCGACCAGAGCCCGAAGCGCCGGAGCGCGCGCTTGACCTCGCTCTGCTTCCCGAAGAGCCCGAGAGCCGCCATCTCTCCCTCCTTGTCGCTCTCAGAGCCAACTCCGCCCAGCGACTGGCGCAGATAGCGCTCCAGCTCCCCGTCCAAGGCGTCGGGCGCCAGGTCGCAGTCGAAGTCCGCGGGTTTCACGGTCGGCAGCAGCCCCAGCGCCGAGCCCAGCCGCAACACCTCGAGCTCACCCAGCACGAGCTTGACCACCTCGGCCTCGTTCTGCACCTCCGTCGCCAGCTCCACGAGCCGGAAGCAGGCGCGGCCCACGCGCCGGTCGGCCAGCGGGTCCAGCTGCAGCCGCATGGGCGGCGATGGGAGCTGGAGCCGGCGAGATCTCGAGTGGGGGGAGCCAACGGCCGGATCAAATGGAGTGGCGGTCGACTTGCTCCTCACCGCATACCCCAGGTTGAAGTGGGGCCGCTTGGATATTTCGAATAATGCTGCAGGAGAAAGTCAAGAATTCACGTTCGTAGCCAACTGCTGGCATGCACACTTGACCCAAGCGCGCTACAAAGCCTTGCGCACTACCTCGTCCATCTCGAGCTCTGGTTTCGATCGCAGTGTCGGTAGGGATCATTCGAGCTGCCTGAATAAATACAGTTAGCATTGGACTTCTGCTCGCGCTCGAGAATCTCAGTCGAGATAGCGTACAAAAATCATCGCAGCATTGAAGCACATCTGCAAGTGAAAGGTCTGCATTTTTCATTCGGGAAGGAAAGGTCCGGCCGTCTTCGGCGGGAATGAAACAAACAAAAGAGATGATCGTACTATGATCTTTTTCCATTTGCTAGTATTGTAGCCTTACATCGTCTTGAGGCAGTTTTAGCTTCAGACTCGAGACGAACATATTGATCTTTTCATGCCAAAGCGTGAATGGATCCGGTGTGAAGTACACGGCAAGCGCCACTACGGCGCCCGTGAACTCATCAAATTCTAGCTGGTCGACGTCTTCGTTGTCTACAGCCATTACATTCCTGAATACAAGCTGAGCGTCTTCGACGCACAGCATCTCACTAGATCGGAGGTTCTCTAAATCACGAAGCAACTGGAACTCTCGTAGAAACATTTGGAATTCGTCAAAGCTCATGGAGTTTCGCTTAGTTTTCTCGAGCTGGAAACGGAGACTTGATGTCTCTGATGTTGTGTTCCCCGCTCGGATACCATCCTCCTGATTAAATGCGTTTGCAGCGTTCAAGTCGGAATCAGGAGCAATTCCAGCAGCTAGATCGGCAGCGTCTTCGTCTTGCTTTGCATAGTAAAAGAAAACGGAGCGCAAGAATGCACGGTGCTCCAGCAATGCGCGCAT
>JAASGX010001056.1:0-10213 GCA_023334415.1 Phytopythium chamaehyphon | reverse complement strand
CGCTCGGTTTTGTTTCTCGGGTCTCGTCCGGATCGCGCCATCGCAGCTACCAGTCCTGTAGCTTGCCACCGTAGTCGTGCAGTAAACAGCGGCGCGGCGCGGCGCCTGAGGTCCGAGCGTGGAGCTAGGCATGCCGTCGGTCTTTCTCCATATTGCCTTTCGTGGGGATCTTTGGAAATGTAACACTGACGTCACTTAACTGCAATGCTGACGTCACTCAACCGAGTGGTCAAGCACCGGAAAATGGCTAAAAAAACGCCGGCCCTCCATTTCCCGCGTCCATCAAGCGCTCCAAGTCGCGGACTCGCTCGCCGCGCTCCCCCGACGGCCCGCAGCGCGCCCCACGCCGCTCGCAAGCCCTCGAGGCGCGTCCCCAGCTGTCGGTCGCCCCCGTAGCCACCGATCGCGCCGCTTTTCGGCCGCTGGAGCGCTCTGGAAGCCGAGAAAAGCGGGAAAATGCGCGTCGTGTGCGTGTCCGACACCCACGGACTGCACGAGCAGGCGCTGCGTGTGCCCCCGGGCGACGTGTTCGTGCACGCGGGCGACTTCACAGACACGGGCGAGCGCAGCGAAGTGCTGGCGTTCAACGAGTTCCTGGGTCGGCTACCGCACAGGTACAAGCTCGTGATCGCCGGCAATCACGAGTCGACCTTCGACCGCGCCTTCTACCCGCGCAACTGGCACCACTACGGCCACCGCCAGCAGTACGGTGCGTCCAAACGCGAGGCTTCACGCCCTCTAAGCTTCAACTGACATGAAACACCCTGCTCTACATGGCAGACCCCGACGAGGTGCGCGCGCTGCTCACCAACGCCCTGTATCTGGAGGATCAGGCCGTCATGATCGAGGGCTTCAAGTTCTACGGGTGCGTCGCTCGCTCGCTCGCCCGCATCCACTGCTCGGCTACTCACTACGTGGCTGCTCTCTGTGCAGCACGCCGTGGCAGCCAGAGTTCTGCAACTGGGCGTTCAACCTGCCTAGGGGAGACAAGCTACTGGACAAATGGCGCCGCATCCCGTCCGACACAGATGTGCTCATCACGCACACGCCCCCGTTCGGTCGCGGCGACCAGGTCGGGTACATGAACGTTGGCTGCGAGGACCTCATGCGCGAGGTGCAAGAGCGCATCAAGCCCACGCTACACGTGTTTGGTCACGTGCACGAAGGCTACGGAAGCTCCACGGACGGCGTCACCACCTACTTCAACGCCTCGTCTTGCACGCACGACTACGAGCCCGTCAATCCTCCGTTCGTGTTCGACCTTGACGTCCCGCGCAGCAAGACCAGCATCGTCAGGTCCGACCCCGATCCGGTGCAGACCGAGGCCACGAGTGAGAGCGCTGGCTGCGAGTGCGGCGTGTCGGATGGTGTGACGCTGGACTACTCGCGCCTCTTGCACGAGCAACTGCGAGTGTGTTCGCAGAAGCCTGTATTCGTGGAGAAGTTTGTCGTCTCGCTTGAAGAGAGCGAGGCCCGCAAGAACTCGTTGCGTGCGTTCCGAGTCGAGGGGACAACGGCAAACCTGCTCTTCGAGAGCACACTCCGCGTCCGACCCGTCCAAGACTCACAGGACCGCGCACTGCGGTATTTATTTTCGCAAGGGTTCAAGAACAACCACACCGTCGAGTCTCCTCCCTCCTCGCCACCATCGCATGTCGCCCAGCCGGTGATTACAGCTACGACAAAGGACGGTCCGACCAGAGCCGTAAGTGACAACAAGGAGGTTCCTGATCGCCCCGATGAAAGCACCGAAGTCGGCGATACCCGCAGACGGCGTCGGCAGCTAGCTATGGCTCGACGAGTGACAGTGGCCGTCCTGAACGACTTGAGCGAAAGCAAGGAGATGACGGGACCCGATCGCGAACACTTGGAGCAAGCAAGTGTCGCCGCCGAGTCCCTCATTGACGAGGCACCATGTCATAATGGGTCATCAGACAACGCGGCAGAATCGGCACCAGCCAGTTCTGTACGTCGACGACGCGACAAGACGCTGCGGAAGCGCGATGGGCTTACGAAACTCGCGACTTTGGTGGAAGAACCATCTGCGAACTCCATCGTGGACCAAACAGTCGTGACGGCGATAAAGACCACCGCCACTACTGTGGTTGTTTCCGAGACCGTCACGGAGGTACCCGCTCCCCTGCCTCCCGCGCCGGTAGATGAAAACTGTGTGCTGTGCAAGTACAAGGTGCCCGGGCACGTCCACCCAGGCCGAGAGCCGCCTGCACCAGTTGTAGAAGCGCCTCCAGCGCCACCAGCTCCCGAGCGAGCTCTATCACCGCCTCCATCGTCGTCGAACGGGGAAAGTGCTGATGGAACCGCAGACTCGCGCGGAGTTTCGGCTTCGTCCAAACGGCTCTCCTCGTGGTTTTGATCGCACGGTAGTGTCCATATTATGAGCGCTTGCAATCATCAAAATCGAGTTGGAAGGAAGCGCAAGGATTGACATTGCCTTCATCAATGGTGCATCGATCCTCTCTAGCCAAGTAGATCGCAGTCTCGTGGCTCGAGCAACGCGGGCAGAAATCCCAGCGAGCCACCATTTACTTTTTCCGCGACTGGAACTTGAGGATCGCGTCCATGCACTCGGGGCCGACCCAGAGCTTCTTGAGTGTCTCGCACTCGGCGCGGTTGACGGCCTGGAGCTCCGCAAGAGCAGCCGGCGAGCGGATCAGCGCCTTGGACTTGATCATCGACTGCGGATAGCGCGAAAGCAGCAGGCTGCGCAGAGAAAACAAAGCGGTGTCAGTCCGAATTCTCTATCTTGCAGCAATTTCCAATTGCAAACGTACTCGACTTTCTCCTGCACCTTCTTGTCGAACTCGCCGACGCCGAAGCACTCGGTCGCGAGGCCCGAGGAGACGATGTCCTGCGCGGCGAACTTTTCTCCCAGCAGCAGCATGGCGTTCGCGCGCGCGGGGCCCATGATACGCGGGAAGAGCACCGACGAGCAGGCCTCGGGCGACTGGCCGAGCGAGGTGAAAGGCGTATGCAGCGTCGTGGTCTCGGACACGTAGACAAAGTCGCAGAGTGCCAGCAGCGTGGCGCCGATGCCCACGGCGGGGCCCTGCACGGCGGCAACGATGGGCTTGGGGTATGTGAGGAAGGAGTCGATGAAGTTCTCGAGGATGACGGCGCCAGCGTCGGCCAGCTGCTCGAGCGTGAGCCCCTGCGGGTTGGACGTGAACATGGTCAGGTCGTTGCCGCTCGTGAACATGGCGCCCGAGGCCTTGAGCAGCACGGCCTTGACGCGTTCCTGGCTCGCCGACGTCTGCAGCGCCTTGGTGATGCCGTCGTACATGCCGTGGTTGAGCGCGTTGTACTTGGCCGGCCGGTTCAGCGTCAGGGTCAGCAGCCCGCTCTCCCTGCTCCGATGCAAAAGCGTTGAGTCGACAGCCAAAGTCTCCTCAATCAACACCTCGGACGTACGAGATGTCGACGAGCAGGTCCTCGGTGTCGGACTCAACAGCCTCGACGCTGGCGCCGGCGCCGTTCTTGGCGGCCAGGTCGTCGATGATGGCGATGTACCTGTGCGAAGCATTCATCAGTCGGCTGCTTTCAAGCCACTAAGCCAACGCACGCACTTGGTCATGGCCTCGTCCTGGCTCATGTCGCCCAGCTTGTTCCAGGCGTCCCACATGGCGCGGCCCACGAAGTCGAGCATGCCCGGGCGCGGCTTGTTGACCTTGCCCACGTTCGCCTGCTTGTACAGCGCGTACATCTCGAGCTTGGCGGCGTTGTCGCTCAGCGGCGGCAGCGACTTGCCCAGCGCCACCTTGCGCGCGAACTCGTCCGCCAGCGTCGACATTTGCGGGAGTTGCAGCCGCTGGAGCGTCCGGCGGGCGGGCGAGCGGCGCAGCGACGCCAGCAGCATGGGCAGAGCGAGTTAGCGGCCCAGGAAGGCGTCACCGAGAGATAGCGGAGGCCTACGGAGCTTGAGCTTGAGCGTGAAGAGCCGAACGTCGGGCGGGCAATGGCAGCTTGACGTGAAGAGCGTTCGGTGTGGTCGCGGTGATTGGCATGTTTGATTGGCTGAATTGGCAAGAATGGAGACGGATGATTGGAGGGCTGGAGGGTTAGAGACGGTTGATTGGACGACTGAAAATAGTCGATACCGGTGGACTACCGGTAAAAATCAAGTGAGACGCACTCACGGTTGAAGGCATCTCAGAAAAAACTGCTGGAAGATCGTCTGATTTCTATGATGGTGCATGGAGGCAACGGACGACGAGCGAGCGGAGACCGACCACGGTGGGACGGTCGATGCTGAGGGGCAGAAGGCGCGTGTGCTCGAAATTCGGTCGCGGTCGATCACTCGATTGCAGTGCCACGGCACGTGGCACTGTGTCCGGCGGCGGCGCAGAGCTGATCATCAGCACAGCGACCGGCTCCTCTACTGCAGCATCGGCACGAAAGCGATCGATTCGTGAGCAAAACAGAGCTGCGAACGTCCGGCCACGTGCTCGGCCAGCTCGGTGCCAGCGCACGGCTCAGCTGCTGCTGCAGCCATCGGGGCGAGAGCAAGGCTCGGCGAGGCTTCCGCGCGCCGTCGGCGAACGCCCAGCCATCCTGTTGCCACCAGCCTGTCGAGGCGTGTAGGTGCAGCGGGCAGGCAGGTAAGGCGGTTGCTGCCTGCCCCAGCCTTTGCGCCACTGGCCAGGCCACCGAGCCCGCTATCCTTCCATCCTCGCTCGCGCCACCGGTGCGTCAGACCGCCGTGGCATCGCCGCTCAATGATCGCCGCGCATCAATCAAGCAGCAGGCAGAGAGAGCGCTGCAAGTGCCGCTTTCGTCGCCGAAGCGCGTTGCACTGCTCGCGTGTACCGTACACTCGAGCGGGACAGTTGGACGCGAGCCAGCCATCTCTGAACCGTGAATAAGACTCGCGTGGTACTCGCCCGACAGCACCGTGACCCGCAATAGTTCGTGCCGCAGTTGAAGCCGCTGCTTCCAACGACCTCGCGTGCCCTCGGCGACTACAGCACGGGCGAGCAGAGCTGTGGTTTTCCGAAGCGGGGGCTCGTGGCCTGGTCGTAATGGATTGACGGCGTCACTCACAAGACACCTGCTTGCCCGCTGGGGTTGCGGCGCTCGATTTGACTCCGACTTGGAAGTCTCCAAGCCAAGCTGCGCGTTACTCGAGCTTTACTCGAGGCGTTAAACGACCAGCGGTCGCAAAGACGCGAGCTCCGGGATTCGCTTCGTTGCAGTGCTCGGCTCGCCTCTGCGCCGAGCGTCCAGCGTCAAAGCACTCCGTCACCGCGAGGGCGTGGTCCGAGGCGCTTGCCTCACGCCAAAGACGGGTCGAGCTGTTTGCGCCGCCGTTGTCAGCGTCCAGACAGGCGCGCGGCGATTGTGTTCGCCTCGTTCGCGTGCCGTCGAACTGCAACGCACCTGCCGCTGTACCCCGCTTGGCCAAGCCCACATGTAGCAGGCAGACCTCCCGAGGAGGACGGAGTGTGCGCGCCCCGTTGCAAAAGACATGGCTGGGCCCGTCTCGGCGCTCGAAAAAGTCGAGTCCGCGGGGCTCTGGACGCCGTGTGGCTCATGCGGATCGGGTGCCGCGGACCAATTGGCGAGAGCCGCCGCCCGCGGTCACCTGCCTCCCTTCTCGCGGCAGAGCGAGTCGCAATTGGGCTTGAAGCCCCGCAGCGAAGCAACCCACCGATCCGTCCTCCTCCGGTGCTTGGGTTCCGGTCGTCGTGACTTGGATCGAAGGATCTCGAGGACAGGCAAAGGATACTCGCGCGTCAGGAAGGCGTCAAGGGCGACTCGCTGATTCGCGATGGATATTCTGACATCGCGCAAACCACAAGATCCGCTCGCTCAGAAAGTTGTGCGATTCATGATTTCCGGCCGGCCATCAGCTCCAGCAGCAGCACTAGCTCACCAACATCATCCTCGGCATGTCAATAGACGCAGCATGAAATGACTGGCCTTGGCAACAGTGGTCGCTCACTTTCGAGGCCGCATCTAGGTAACCAGGAAGAGCGAGAAAAAATGTTCAGCGCTTGCACTGGTCACCGCCTTCGCCTTTCTACCGTAGAATTTCCGTTATCCCAGCCTCCAAAAGATCGACTCGGGCGTCGACGCCGGCGCCACATGCAGCGCCGACGCCATTTCCGATCGCGCTCGCTCGTGCGCAGGCCGCCGGTCGATCCGATCGAGAGCTGATTCGGTGTTTATCGGCTTTACAACGGCCGCCCCATCCTCTTGCAGCGACCACCAGACCACCAGCTAACAGCTCGTCAGCCAGCCGTTACATCGCTAGTCGAGCATTGCGCTGAGTCACCATCGAGTCGCAGCATGACGCGGGGCTGGAGCAAGGACGTGTTCCCGCCGCTGGAGCTGTCGATGGACGAGCAGCGGCACTACCGAGATCTCGCCAGGGGCCTCGTGTGGGAGACGCTGGCGCACTACGACGCGTACGACCGGCCGGGCCAGCGCCGGCTCGACAAGAAGCGCTGGAAGGCCGTCAAGACGCGCGAGGACCTGACCGTCTACAAGGAGCGCGACGCCAAGAGCAAGATCCGCAGCGGATCCGCTGTCGAGATGGAGCGCCTGGCCGCCGATGACTGGCAGGCGCCCAAGCTGCTGCTCGGCGTCGGCACCATCGCCGGCTCGCTCGACGACGTCATGTACGGCGTCGCCACGCCCGACGCCGCGTCCATGCTGCTCAAGGCGCAGATCGTGCGCAGCTCGCTCATCGACGGCTCGGTGCTCGCACAGATCCGGGCGCCGACCCCGCAGGAGCCGTATCGCTTCCTCGGCATCAAGTGGTTCGTCAAGGGCCCGCCGCAGTCGCTTCGCGGGTTCGTCTGGCCGAGAGACCTCGTCTTCGTCGAGTCCACGGGCGTCATGGTGCGCACCAACGGTGACCGCATCGGCTACCAGCTGCTGCACTCGGTCGACATCCCGGGCTACGGCCCGCTCGAGAACCAGTCGCTCACGCGCGGCCGCATCTCGTCATGCACCATCTTCCGCGAGCTGCCGAGCGGCCGCAAGGTCGACGTGTACGTTCGCGGATATGTCGAGCAGCACGGCAAGCTGCTCGACTCCTTCGCCCTCAAGGCGGCATCAACGGGGTTCCTGAGCTCCTGGAATGCCGTCGAGTGCGGACACGTCCGCAAGCTTCTGTGGTTTGCCGAGAACCCGCATCGAGCTGTGTGGGGCAACCGGGACGCTGGGACGCACAGCAATCGCAGTGCAAGCGGCCACAGCGCTAGGACACCTACTTCAAACTCGATGTCAGGTCGCAGTCCTTCGCGGACTCCTCGGCGAAGCAACCGGCAGTACCCTGCTTCTCACCAGCACCACCAGGTCGCGCTTCTCGGAGAAATGGACGTTGACCCCAACGCCTTCATGTCTGCCAGCCGGTCGTCGAGCCGGGACCGGCAGCGTCGATGCGGGTCATGCGAGCGCAAGTTTGGCGTTGTCAGCACTGGATCCTCGGGCGTTTGCAAGATCTGCTCCTGCGCCATGTGCTCCAAGTGCCGCGTGACCAAGAAGCTGCCGTATGTGTCCTACAACCTCGAGCTCGAGACGCGCGAGGCTGCAGTGTGCCGCTCGTGCATTACGCGAATTCGTCGCTACCCTAGTGAGCAGGTTGCACACGACGAGATTGTTGACGGCCGCTTTGGCTGGCAGCCGCGGCTGACGCCGTTAGCGTCGACCGACCAGAGCAACTTCAATTACAGTGGCCTCACAGCGCCATCTCCGTCGGCCAGATCGCCGTACGCGAGCGCGTCGCCCTCTGCTTCGTTCCAAGGAAGACGAAACAGCGCGGCAGCACAAGAGCCATTCGCTCGCGTTCGTCCTCGCAACGGCAGCACCCACAGCCGCGGCAGTAACGCGAGCAGCGCGCAGGATGATCCGCGCCGCATCGTGCTGCATCCGTCGACACCCCTCGGCAAGGCCTGTCATGAGTTGCGCTCCGGTTCGATCGACACCATTTCCACGACCATGTCGTCGGGCTCGACGCTGTTTCGGCCGCTTAGCGGCGGCGGTGTCGGGGACAACAGCTTCGGCGGCAGCTGGCGCTCGTCTTTCAACGAAGAGGAAGAGGAGGAAGAGATGGAGCGGCGTCTTCGCGTCGACGAAGAGGACGAAGACGACTGGACCAAGACACCGCCGTTCACCGAGAGTCAACGGCACCGGCAGCAGCTTTGGCAGCAGATGACGGAGCTGCGCCTCGCCGCCGAGAACACCTACCGAATGGCCAAGTCCACCACCGACTCGGTCATGCAGAGCATGGAGCCCGTCGGGTACGTGTAAGAAAGATGAAAGTACGGTCGGAGCTTATGAGACCAAAGTCAATGTGATTGTGTTTTACAACGCCTTCCCTTGTTGAAGGCAACTTCAACTTGTCACACTCGCCGCATCCCTCAACCACCAACGGCGGCATCTCTTGTGAACTTCTCACATTCTTGAAAAGACCGCCGAGCGAGCAAGTGAAGCGAAGTGAAGCCAGCAGCACGATGAACGCGGCGCAGAACGTGATGGCCAAGGTGCAGGACGACATGGCGGGGAAGCTGCATGTCGCCGAAGGCTCGACGCAACCGGCGCACTCGGACGAGACCATGAAGGCGATCGTGTGGCTCGGGTCCAAGAAGGTCGCGTGTGCAAACGACGTGCCGAGACCGCAGATCACACACTCAAGCGATGTAGTTGTGCGCGTGACGCTCTGCTCTGTCTGCTCGGGCTCGGATTCTCACCTGTACTCGGGTGAGGTGCCGACCATGGACGAGGGCTTCACACTCGGCCACGAGGCCTGCGGTGTCGTCGACAAGGTCGGTGATGACGTCGAGACACTCAAAGTCGGCGACCGCGTCGTTATCGCCTTCTCGGTCGCATGTGGCAATTGTGCGTTCTGCAACCGCGGCGAGTTCTCCGGCTGCGACTGCACCAACGACTCCAAGCTGTTCGAGGAAATGTACGGCGGCGGGCGGCCCGCAGGCGCCATCTTTGGCTACTCACGACTCGTGGGCAACATCCCGGGCTCGCAGGCCGAGTACGTCCGCGTCCCGTTCGGAGGTGTCAACTGCCTGCGCATTCCAGATTCGGTGCCTGACGAGAAAGCTCTCTTCATCTCGGACGTGCTGCCGACGGCGCTGCACGCGACGGAGCTCGGAGAGGTGGAGGAGGGCGACACAGTCGTGATCTGGGGTCTCGGACCAATCGGCCTCTTCGCAGCGCAATGGAGCAAGATCAAGAAGGCCAAGCGTGTGATCGGTATCGACCTCGTTCCGGAGCGTCTGTCGATCGCTCGAGATGCGCTGGGCATTGAGGTTCTCGATTGCTCCGCACTCTCGAGCGCCCAAGTCGTGAGCACGTTAGGCAGTCTGCTGCCTCCACCGGAGGGCGGTGCTGATGTGGTGATTGACGCGACCGGCTTTCGCTTCTCCGAAACGTGGTCCGATAAGCTCCAGCGCTCGATTGGGCTCGAAGCGGACACCCCCAACGTGCTGCGCGAGTGCCTCATGGTTGTTCGCAAATTCGGTCGCGTGTCCATCATTGCCGATTACCTCGGGACTACCAATCGATTCCCGATCGGCCACATTATGATGAAGCACCTGACGGTGCGCTCGGGTCAGTGTCCCGTGCAGAAATACTGGAAGTACATCATGGGCATGCTCGAGCAACGCAAGATCGACCTGCTGCTCATGGTGACGCACCGCCTCAATGGGCTTGAGGAGATACCCGAGGCCTACGACCAGCTCTTCAACAAGACCGGCGGATGCGTCAAGGTGCTTGTGGCTCTGAGCTCGACCAAGCATGACCGCAGCGGCCAGCAGCAAGCTCAGGAGAAGTCTTTCGAGTTGCCGTAAGTGATGGCAAGAGGCACCCGAGTGACACAAACGAATGTTTGCACGTCTGATCATTTAGGTTTTACTGCATGCGGACTACCATGAACACCAACTCCATCTACAAAAAGCGAGCGTCAATGACGCGCGAGTTAGGCGCGCAGGCTGCGGTACGACTGGGTGGCCGCGCCGTAGCCGTTCCCCTTGCCATTCGCATTAGTATTGGCATTCGCATTCGCATTGGCGTTGGCATTGGCGTTGGCGCCTCCACTAACTCCACCGCTGACGCCCCCGCTCACTCCGCCACTGACGCCGCCGCTGACGCCGCCGCCGATGTTGCCACTCACGCCAGCGCTAGCTCCGCCCGTCGCCTTACCAGAGGAGTATCCACTCTTGCCGTAGCCAGAGGT
>JAASGX010001055.1:0-10215 GCA_023334415.1 Phytopythium chamaehyphon | reverse complement strand
CTGCGTCATGCTGGCCTAGCGGCCTACTGTCTCCGTCAAGCCATCACGGAAATTCCATGATGGAATGCCACGCGTGACTCTCTCTCTCTCTCTCTTGGACGGGCAATTCGGCAATCGCAAGGCACGCCGCGCACCACATGCCGTTCCTGGGCATGTCCCCGTTCGCTAGACCACGCATCTCGCCTGGAGACCAGCGAGAGCTCGAGGACCTCGCCGATCAAATGCTAGACCGCACACTACGCAGCTACGACCAGTTCCAGATCGACCAGCAGCAACCAGACAGAAAGCGGTGGAAGGAGATCCGGTCGGAGGGCAGCGCCTCTGTCTACGTCAAGCGAGGATCGAGCGGGGAGGACTCGCTGTCAGGAGCTCACGTGGCCTGGCGAGGGCTCAAGGACCCGATGGTGATCGTTGGGCTCGGCCACTGCAGCGGTAGCGTCGACGACATGCTGCTGGCACTCGGAGGCGGAGACGCTCAGCAGCTAATCACGAGTGCAGCGTACCTGGACCGGAAAATCGTCGACACGGCCGTGCTGTCGCTACTCAAGACGCCGACTGTCGAGGACCCGTTCCGGCTGCTCATGATTCAGTGGATCGCGTACCCGCCGCCGCCGGTGCTCGACCGCGTGGTCAAGACGCGCGACTACGTCTACTTACTGTCTAGAGGCGTGATGCGGCGCGCCAATGGCGATGTGATCGGCTACGAGATGATGCAGTCGGTGGACCTGCCGGACTGCCCGCCGCTCAAGCAGCAGCGATCGTACGTCCGCGGGCGACTGATGCTCGGCTCGATCTTTATCCAGCGGCCGAATGACACGGTCGACGTCTTCTTCGAGACGTTCATCGAGTCCAACGGCAAGCTCAGCAACAAGATCGCCCAGTACTACGCGAGCGCAGGGCTCTCGAGCCTCTTCCGACTCAACCCGACGACCCGCAGGCTCAAGCTGCACTGGTGCCTCGAGATGGCTCGCCGGAGACGCAGACGTCGCCGAGTGCCGCACAACGGCACCTGGAGCGAGCCCAACGACTGCAACCACTGCCAGGGTCGACTGGCGAGCACCTCTACCGCTCCAGAAGTTCCCTGTGACCTATGTCGATCGCCCATGTGCTCAAAGTGCCGGCGAGTTGCAGCGGTCAAGCATGTGTCCTACGAGCTTCGCGTTTCGGACGAGAAGGTGCTTGTGTGCTCCAGCTGCCTGGAGCGCGCCGAGAGCCTCAGTGCTGTTGAAATCGCCCGCCAGCGCATCGAGCTCGAGGAGCAGCAGGAAGCCGAGGCCAAAAGCGACTTTGACGCCACGGGAGACACCAGTGTCCAGCTTACGCGCTCCACGGACGATTCACTCAGCTCCATGTGTTGGAACCAGGACGACTTGCGGCCGTAGGCTTGTGTGTGAGTGTGTAAGATACGATTCACCCTACTCTTGAAGTGTTATGGTTGCATTCTCGAACGACCACGTAGGCGCTTCAGCGGGAAAGTTGATCAGCGAATGTACTCGGAGTATGAGGTTTATGCGGTCACTCTCAATCGTGACTAATTGGCTGACTTGAAGAGTTGACGCGTTAGTATCGTTGAAACAGTGTCGATGGTGCGCATGGGTTGGACTGGCGACCAATGTTTTCCCTGCACGACCTCGCGATACTTCAAAGTATGATTCTTCCAGCAGGAGATAAAATGGTTTTATACCTCTAGACAGATGAATTATCGTTTCATAGTTGCCGATAAAGCACATTGAGATAGTATGTGCCTTTTGCAGCCTTTGCGAACTGCTTTCTTGTCGTGAAACGACTCGACAATGGTTAGCAGACTTTTCAAGCATGAATAATATCGAGCAGCAATGAATTGTCAATGAAGTGTGACTCGCTCACGAATTGAACTATCAAGAATATCGGCAAACCGTCATGAAGCAATTCTCGATATCGAGAGGAGGTTCAGATCACACCACTTTTTCCTCGATGATACTCACGAGAGAGCTAGGGTATCTTCTTGTTGAAAAGCATCGACACCATGAAGCACTGCGTGGAAATGCAGTGTAGCAACTCAAGCTAAACTCTTCGATTGATAATTAGTTTGTTCTTCTACAACTACTTGTGCTCCCCGATGTCGACAAAGTCAACCTCCTGCAGCCCAATGCTTGAAAATGACTCGATGGACACGTCTCCGATCGCCCCCATGGCCACCGCGGCTGATACGTCAGTCCTATCGTCAGTTGTGACTGCACCTGACGTTTGCACCACGGTTGCCCGGTCGCCTCGCCGAGTTCCGCCATTGATTCTCGCCAGCAAAATCTTGCTTTGAAGCGTAGCGTCCGCCATTGGCCCTGGGCCATACCGTCCCGACCTGATTTCGTGCGTTGCAACTTCCGCTGCGTTCAATTGATGCACAAATGCGACGCACGGCGAACACAGCACGATGACCTGGTCGTGGAGCACCATGTCAGCGTCTACGGTTCGCAGCTGCTGCTTGGATCTGCAGTCTGAGCACAGAGGCGCTCCACATCGAATGCACGTGTTGCCCGCGTGCAGGAGAGCATCGTGGCCGCGGTTAAGTGAGCGAAGGCATTTGTCGCAGCTCGCAGCCGTCACGTTGAGCGCGCGGAACTGCTGCCTTCGCCTCTTGATGACAGCGTCGAGGCCCTGCACGCACCACGCGAGCTTCTTGACGAAGGCGCACTTGGGCGTCTCGAAGAAGCCCATGTACGTCGACCACGTGTGCGCGAGCAGGATGGCGTTGACGATCCGGCCGTTGCGCTCGACGTACGAGCGCACGAAGATGTCGGTGGCGCCGTCGGGCCGCTGCCGCAGGATGACGCCCGCGGCGGTCTTGCCCCGCGTGATGCCGTGCTGCTTCTGCAGGTCCGGAAACTGCGGCATGTCGACCGACTGGATGAGCTCGTAGCCGATGTAGTCTCCGGTGACGGCGTGCCGGAACGTACCGGAGGACGCGAGGTAGAGAAAGTCTCTCGCCCGCACGAGCCTGCGCAGCAGCGGGATGGGCTCGCCGACGACCCAGCGCAGGCCCAGGAAGCGGAAGGGCTCCTCCGCCGTCGGCCCGACGATCTGCGCGAGCACCGCACCCTGCGATAGGTGGCCATTGACCAGTGAGGCCTTGAGCCGCATGTCCCGCACGTCCAGCGCGCCGTCGCCGTAGAGCACGTCGTCCATGGGGGCGTCGATGGCACCGGCGCCCACGATGACGGTCGGCTTGTCGTACGTGGCGTCGCCCACGACGCGCGCGCTCACGTGGGAGGCCGCGATAGCCGAGCCGCCGCTGCTGGTGCTGGTGCTCGTGCTCGTGCTGCTGACGCTGGCGCTGCTGCTGTTGAGCGCCTCGGCGCTGCTCTTCTTGCGGATCGGCTGCCCGCCGCGCTCGTAGAACATGGTGAAGTTGGGCTGCGACTTGTACACCTTCCACCGTCGCGGGTCCATGGCCACTACGGGCCTCGCGGCTGCGTCCGCGGGCGTCGAGGCCGCCGCCGCCGAGTGCTCGTCGAACTCGCGCAGCGTCTGGTCCAGCAGCTGCGTCGCGAGCTCCCGGCAGCGGTCTCGCTCGCCCGCCGACAGCGCCACGGGCCCGTAGATTGGCCGCGCCCAGCCGTGGCGTGTCGCCTTGCTCATCTGGTGGTCGAGCTAGTCGAGCTAGTCAGGGAAGGCCAGCTACAGTCGAGCTAGTCGAGCGAGTCTTGCGTTGTGCTGGAGGGTTTCGAGCGTCTCGAGCTTCTCAGACAGGCGAGCTGATGAGTCCGCGCTGGTCGAACCGACCACTGCAAACCAACGGGAGCAGAGCGGGAGGAGCCCCGCGGCACCGCTAGCTTCCTCGGTCTCCGCAGTCTCACTGTGGTGAAGCACAGTGCGCGGCTGGAACCCGAAGTGAGTGAGCACGAGGAGTGAGGCGAGCTGGTGCGGCTGCGATCGCCTAGGATACCGTAGAGCTGATTTGGTGGTCGGTCTCTCGTCCGTATACTGTGTGTTCACAGTGGTCGCCGGCAAAGACGCGCAGCGTCGAATAAGAAAGCAGGGCTTGCAGTCGATTCATGGATCGGTCCTCCATGACGATGTCAGTGCCATCCCAGCTTCGCTACAGTACGATAGCATTGGAGGACTAGTCGTACATGGACGCTCGACGGGGCTAGCATTGATATCGATCCATGCCATTTGCGGCAGACTTTACTGTGTACCAGTAGTCAATGTCCTCCATAGTGCAGCACTGCTCACTCAGTGAGCATTGCCGTAGACTGCTGCTGCAAGCTTTTTGCAGTTCTGTTGCGAGCACATCGCGAGCACCGAGCATTCGCCACAACAGCCTGGTTGAACACACGATCGCGATGTAGACTTGCTGGGTAAATACAACGGTCGGCTGGCGCACGGGGGACAAGAAAGTCCGCCTGCGTCCTTCAGTGTACACAGATACGCGGCCGTCATTACGTAACACGCTATGCTGGTCGAGTCGAGGTGAGTTGTCCGGTGACTCGAACGATTCCGAATTCGCTCCTCTATCGAGTGCGCTGGCCTCTTGAGCCTCAACTCAACTTTCTCGGCCGCCACCTGGTCCCCAGTTTTCGATGGGGCCGACGCGACGCGCGTCTCCGTTCGTGCGGCCGCGGATCTCGCCCGGAGACCAGCGAGAGCTCGAGGACCTCGCTGATCAAATGCTCGACCGCACGCTGCGCAGCTACGACCAGTTCCAGATCGACCGGCTGCAGCCCAACAAGAAGCGGTGGAAGGAGATCCGCTCCGAGGACAACGCCGCCATCTATGTCAAGCGCGAGTCGAGCGGAGAGGATTCGCTCTCGGGGGCCAGTGTCTCCTGGCGAGGGTTCAAGGACCCGATGGTGATCGTCGGACTCGGCCACTGCGAAGGGAGCGTCGACGACATGCTGCTCGCGATGGCCGGAACCGACACGCGCCAGTCGCTCGCGAGTATCGCCTACCTCAACAGGATCATCGCGGGGCTGGACGTCGTGACGCGGCTCCAGCGGCCAACAGTGGAGGATCCGCATCGATTGCTCTCGATCGAGTGGATCGCATACCCAGCGCCACCGGTGCTTGATCTCCTGGTTAAGACGCGCGACTACGTATATCTGAAGGCCAAGGGAGTCACGCGACGATCGAATGGGGATCTAGTCGGGTACCACCTGATGCAGTCTGTCGAGTTACCAGATTGCCCGCCGCTCGACAAGCAGCGGTCGTTTATCCGCGGTCGCGTTATGCTCGGCTCCGTCTTCATCCAGCGGCCCAACAACTCGGTCGACGTCTTCTTCGAGACGTTTGTCGAATCCAACGGCCGGCTGTCCAACAAAATCGCGCAGTACTATTCGAGCACGGCACTGACCAGCCTCTTCCATCTCGACGAAACTGGTAAGCGAATCAAGCTGCACTGGTGCATCAACATGGCTCGCCGCCACAGCTTGCGGCGAGGACACAGTGTACATCAGACGTCAGGGAGGGGGCTCGGCCTCTGGAACTGGGCTAACCACTGCCTCTACTGCAAAGGGATTCCAGCTGGGTCGTCAGGATTCGGATTTCATTGCTCGTTGTGTTATCAGCCCGTGTGCTCGGACTGCCAACGAGCTGTCGTGATCAAGCGCGTGAGCGACGACTTCGATATCACGGACGAACAAGTTGTTGGGTGTGCGTCTTGCTTGGACCGCGCCGAGAGAATCAGTGCTTTGGAGGTTGCGCGCGAGCTCGTGACCTGGAACGATCTCCACGCCTCGGACTCCGAGCTGTGGAGCGAGGCTAGTTCGTCCGAGCGCACGCCAAGCACGTAGGAGTAGGGCTTGTATAATCATGAGATTGTTTCACTACTCTTTCAATCGCATGAGCACGAACACCTCTTCGTTATGGGCATTGTTTTCTTTTGCTAGAAACCTTGTAGGTCTTGTCGTGGTTCACGACAACAATCCGAGAATCCAAACTTAAATGCCACCTGGGAGTTCAAAGGGATGCACGTTTGTTTCAATAGGAGCCCATTCAGAAAAGCCTTTGCCTCGTGCTTTGTAGTTGCAAGGGCCCCGATTCTTTCTCGACGCTGGTAACCAGTCTGGAGTCCTCCATGAAGGGGGAACTGTAAATCGCGTAGCCCTGAAGATCCACACCAGATAATCCTAACTCCAGGCTTCTATTTGTCCAAACCGGCTATGGTTGAAGTCCGTGGCCAGCGTTCCAGTAGAGTGTTCCGATCAACCACGCCACTACTGTACAATAACCACCACACGATTGTTCTGGAGGTGCCCTTGAGCCCCGAGAAGTCTCTCGTGGGCACCTCCGCCTCAACCCAATGCTGCCCTCCCACGTCGCGTCGGTCAGCCGCCATCGTACCGTTCCCGCCACATCTATAAGCCCCCGCGATCCGCCAATCCATCCACTTGCTCTTCTTCCCCCTAGCTAATTGCAGCACCAGTGGATCATGGCGACGCCAGCGACGCCGGCGACGTCGACGGCGCTCGAGGCGCGCGCCCTGGCGCTGGCGCAGAACTCCCCCGAGGCTCTGGCGGCGCACGCGCGTGAGACGGGCGGCGTGGTGCGCACGCGGTTCCCGCCGGAGCCGAACGGGTACCTGCACGTGGGCCACGCCAAGTCGATGCACATGAACTTCGAGGAGGCGTTCGAGAAGCTGGGTGTGCCTCTCGAGCGCCGCGCGACCTTCTTCCGGTACGACGACACGAACCCGGAGGCCGAGAGCCAGGAGTACATCCAGGCGCTGGCCGCCAACGTGCGCTGGCTGGGCTACGCGCCCACCAAGGTCACGTACAGCAGCGAGTACTTCCAGGAGCTCTACGACCTGGCCGTCAAGCTTGTCAAGCGCGGCAAGGCCTACGTGTGCCACCAGAGCAAGGCCGAGATCGAGAAGTCCCGCCTCGCGCTGCAGCAGTTCCACGGCGCGCCAGGCCCCAAGAGCGAGGCCGACGTGCCCGCCGAGGCCCGCTCGCCCTTCCGCAACCGGTCCGTGGCTGAGAACCTGGCAGAGTTCGAGAAGATGCGGCGCGGGCTGTACGCCGAGGGAGAGGCCAGCCTGCGCATGAAGATGGACCTCGCGAGCGCCAACCCCAACATGTGGGACCACGTGGCCTACCGCATCAAGTTCGTGCCGCACCCGCACATCGGAGACGCGTGGTGCATCTACCCGACCTACGACTACACGCACTGCATCGTCGACGCGCTCGAGCACATCGACTACTCGATCTGCACGCTCGAGTTCGAGACGCGCAGAGAGTCCTACTACTGGCTGCTCGACGCGCTCGACCTCTTCAAGCCCAACGTCTACGAGTTCGCCAGGCTGGACATGACCTACACGGTGCTCAGCAAGCGCAAGCTGCTCAAGCTCGTCACCTCCAAGACGGTGCGCGGATGGGACGACCCGCGCATGCCCACGCTCAACGGCCTCAAGCGCCGGGGGTTCACGCCAGAGATCCTCAAGCAGTTCTGCAAGGAGATCGGCGTCACGCGCGTGCAGTCGCAGATCCAGATCGAGCGGCTGTTCGCTGTCGCGCGCCGCGTGCTCGGCGACTCGTCCAAGCGCGCCATGGCCGTGCTCGACCCGGTCGAGGTCGAGATCTCCAACTTCGCGGACGCCAGCAAGCCCGCGAGCCTCGACTTCTCGGTGCTCGACTTCCCGCACGACCCCGAGCGCGTCGTGGACGGTGCCAAGCCCTCGCACAACGTCAGGCTCACGAGCAAGATCTTCATCGACCGCAGTGACATTCGCACCACTGACTCCGCCGACTTCTTCGGCCTCGCACCTGGAAAGTCGGTGCGGCTCAAGTACGCCGGCTTCACGCTCTCGTGCAGCCGCGTCGAGACGGACGCCAATGGCGCCATCACCAAGGTCTTTGGCGAGTGCGACTGGGCCGGCTCGAGCGACGCCAAGCCCAAGGGCACGCTCTCGTGGGTTCCGGCCAACAGCCCCTCGCTCGAGGTGCGCGTGTACTCGCACCTGTTCACGGTGCCGGCGCTGCCCAACGACGTCGAGGACTGGATGGCGCTCGTGGACACCAAGACGTCGGAGCGCGTGTACGCCAACGCTCGCGTGGACCCCGAGTCCTTCGCGCGCAACCTGCGCGGCGAGGAGATCGTGCAGTTCGAGCGCATCGGCTACTTTGTGGCCGACTCGGACTCGACGCCCAAGCGCAAGGTCTACAACCAGATCGTGGCGCTGCGCGAGGCCTCGGGTCTCCAGGACAGCGAGGGCGGAGCTTCGACCGCCACCGCCAGCCGCAAGGACGCGCAGGCGCAGCAGCTGGCGGCCAAGCAGGAGCGCATGAAGATCCCGCCGCAGGAGCTCTTCTCGCGCACGCAGGCCGACCAGTTCTCGCGCTTCGACGCGGAGGGCCTGCCGACCCACGACGTCGCGGGCGTGGAGCTGACCAAGAGCCAGCGCAAGAAGCTCAAGAAGGAGCAGGACAAGCAGAAGAAGCTGTATGACGCGTATGTCGCGAGCACCAAGTGAGCGGGCTTGGCGAGAGATGGATTTGGTAGGTGATCAGGCTGAAGTGCTAAACACGAGGCGTGCAAGTACGATAGATAGAGTTACTTCTCCCACAGAATAGGCTCGAGAATCCAGGCCCTCGCATTGCTAGGCATCGCTCGTACTTCGAAGAAAGTTAGTGCATCTCGCCATGATCGACGAGGCATGGGCCGGCATCGAGCAGTGTCAGCATCATCGCTGTTCGCTATAAAGATCCCAACGATCAGCTACTCAATGCGCTGCAGGGTCAGCAATCCTCTGCGGTTTTGCCTTGTCCTAAGTCTTCCTGTCGATATCAACGGCAGATCCTTGTCCGCTTCCTGTGGCTGCAGCGGCGACGGTAGCGTTCATGGCGAGCGTTGGTGGGAGCGTGTGTGTATTTATCTCAACTACAGTCGCCGGGCGACCGCAAGCGGCCGACCTCCGCGCGGCTCGAGCGCTGCCGCGCTCACTTCTTGGCGAACGAGACCTGCAGCGTATCGGTGGCCGTGAGCTTGAAGCCGGAGAGTCCCTGGCGCGCGATGGCGGCCTGCGCCTCGTCACCGAACTCGACGAACGCGAGTCCCTTCTTGCCGGGCACGAGGCGCACCTCCTGCCTCGCCAAAGCACGAGTGAGCACTCCAACATCCATGAACAGAACCCGAGCGAGCGCACCTTGAATCCGTGGTACTGCTTGAAGAGCACGCCGAGCATCTCCTGGTTGCACGACTCGGGCAGGTCCTGCAGGAAGAGGATCTTGTTGGGCGCGGCCGCCTGCTTGGGCGGCGGCGGCGGGGGCGGCGGCGCGCCTGCCCCCTCGTGGCTCGGCCGCTTGGCCGTCGACGGCTCCTGCTTGACAGTCGAAGCCGCAGCCTCGCGCTTGCGCTTCTCCCGCGGCACGAACGAGCCGTCCCTGCGCGCGATGACGTCGGCCTTGTCGCGGCCGAACTGCAGCACCAGCGGCTTGTCGAAGACCAGCGCGCCGTTGAGCGCGCGCAGCGCCGCCGAGGCGCTCGCCACGTCGTCGAACGTGACCCACGCCTGGCCGCGCAGCCGCCGCGCGCCGCTCATGACCACCTCCAGCACCTTGCCGTGCGCCGAGAAGGCCGCGTACAGCGACGCCTTCATGCGCTCCGCCTTGACCTTGTCGTTCAGGTTCTTGGCGTACACCGTGTGGTTCGGCGGCGCGTCCGCGGGCGCCGCCGTTGGCGCGGCCGTCTCGCCCTCCGTCATGCTGCCAGCAGCTACTTACTGGTCACGGTCAGATCTCGCTTTGCGTCGGCGGTGGCGGATACCACATGGAGGGTGGTGATTACTATATGAAGGTGGTACTTAATATTAGGAGGGGTGCGGGTATCTGTTTAGCCATTCCGTGCGGCCTAGTTGAAGTTGGCGGCCGATGATGTGCCAAACGGGAAGGTCGCCTACCATCCAAGGCGCATCCGTGCCGCCGCTGCATTTGCACCAGTCGGGGATTGGCAGCGGATCGGACAGCGCACTGGAGATGCAGGTTATCATTGTGGTGGCGGTGGCGTTAGCGGCGCTGGCGGTCGAGGATGCCCAGGCGGCGACGTGCTCAGCGGCCGTGGGCGACTACTGCGGCAACGCACAGGGCACGACGTGCTGCCCCGACGGCAGCTACTGCCAGCCCTGGAACGACTACTACTACCAGTGCGTGGGCGAGCCTGACGGCTGCAGCACGCTGCAGACAGACGTCGACCTGTACGGCAACGACCTCTCCAGCGTCCAGACGAGCTACCCGTGGACCTGCT
>JAASGX010001054.1:0-10221 GCA_023334415.1 Phytopythium chamaehyphon | reverse complement strand
GTCAAGCGACTTCATCACAAGCCGCTCGTGTACGACGAGTTTTGCGGTACGCTGATACTACACCACGCTAGAGATATTCCAAGCTAACTTCTCGTGCTTTCTGTTGCGACCTGAATACCGTGAAGACGGTCGTATTGCCTCGATCGCATACTGTCGCGGAGCGATTCCATCCATGCACTCGAGTTTTGTCATCTCGTCAACTGCCGCGGCTTGGTTAGACTTCAAACCTACCAATGTCGCGGTTTTACTGGCTCCTAACAATGAGCAAATGAGCGTGTTCGCCACATGCTGTGCATTATATTGCACAGATGCTCCATCATTTCCCGAGAACTTTTCCAACGAGATCCTGGACGTGTACGTAAAGAGACTGAGTGTAAGCAAACATGTTCACCAAGTCTAACACTATATATTCACAGCTATCAGCAGCATATTCGTGGCTCCGAGACTTGGCCAGCAAAACTCCAGAGAACCTTTAGTGGTGTTGATGCCAAAAACGTATCGTATACGGGAGGGTTACCACGGCCCCAAGCGCGATTTGTGTCAGACTTCTGCAAACTTCTTGAGATGCGCGACCAACAACTCTCAGCTTGCACAGATTTGCCAGAGCTCGAAGAAAAGAAGCACAAACTGACAGGCGTAACTGTTACACCAGCTTCACAGTCTATCTACATTCGGCATATCGAGCTGATGTCTGGATCAACAACTGAAGCTATTACTCAAGCTGATACTTGCCGACCCTATTTCGTGATACAGAGTGAGAAAGGTGTGCTGTTTTCCAGTATGATTCACGGAGTTCGCAATGTAAATCTGTTCAATGGCTCGCATATTTTTCGAGTCCACAAGCAGCTTCACGATTGCCGCGATCTTGTGGTAAAAATGTACCATTTGCCATTCGGCCGTCAAGGAGAATTAATTTTTGACTGCCGTCTGCACACAACGATGCTGCTCGATCGGATGCAAGATGGATCGCTCGAGAGACTCCAGCCTGGCGAGTACCGAGAGGTTGTCCTATCTGTTGAGAACGGTGATTTTGACTGTATAGCGTCATGGTATACACTGCCGCAGCACTTCGCTGTGAAGATTTTGTACTCTCATGACAATACTGCTTTTCCGGCCGAATCACTATCCACATCGACTGATGATGACGCAAGAGTCGTGAGTGGTGCGGACGATTCTACACAAAGTGAAGCTCGCTCTTTTCATGGACCAACATCTGGAAGTGACCAAAGCAGCAACCCCAAGCCAATTCGTTATGATGGACCCCCAGTGATTTCTTTTCTTGTTGATCAGCCGAATATTCGCACGGCTTTTGGAGATTGCCGTTTGGACAAGATTGACGTTTTGCGGCGAGTCCAGCGGAATCGACTGGACATTTTCCTGCTCTTCCATGTCGACATTGGCGGTGGTGTCACCAAGGTTCTTCCGTACCGTCATTTATTCCGCTATGTCCTACCGGACCCTATTCGCGAGAGAATGATTCTGATGGGGGCAGACGAAGACTCTCTGAACGAAACAGCACCGTCACCGTTTGATGTCGGTCCAGGTGCGATATATATTCCCTGTCGTGTTTGATTGGATCCAATTGATGAGCTTATCTTTTGGTTATGGTGACTAGATATGTCGTTCGATGAAGAGTATGCTCGTTGGCTCCAGCACATGTACGACACGGATTTCGGTAAGAGGTCTCGTCCTGTGGATACCTGGCGCTTGACGAAGCTTAACAATCCGTGATGTGTAATTCGCAGACAGCCGAAATGCTACTGTCGATGACGTACGTATTCCCGATGCGCAGATATTTTGTTAGATCTCGTGAACTCACTGATTCGGTTGTTGTACTTGCAGTGGACTAGCGGTATCCCCCTCTCAGAAGTTCAACCAAGCGACGATTACCGAGCAGGTTTGGCGTTGCCATTTGTAGCGATCGTCAAACTGCACGAGCAACTAACTCGTATTCTCTTTCTTGTGCTGTAGTGAGCATGCGAGTTGCGATCAGTCAAGATCCTGCACCAGTATCAAACTCTCGTGGACGGCCAATCCGCACGTGCGTGTTCATACTTCATGAGTGAATGATTGAGCACGGCTGACACAACCGTTATATTCAAGGCGTGGAGCTTCCCCCGCATTGATCCAGCAACTTCCCACCTACATCTTCAGCGCACCCAAGGATGGCTCGTCGGCCGCTAACCCAGAGTAAGTGGATGATGCTGAGGTCGCCGCTGGAGACCTTTCTCACCTGTACATGTGCGACACCGCGGATACAGCTGCTTGGTTTGCCGTAGCTGCTTTGAGATCGGCGAGGAGGTCAAGTCGCTCCCGTGTTTTCACTCGTATCACTCGGACTGCATCGACTCGTGGCTGGCGCTCAACAAGGTGTGCCCGGTGTGCCAGTTCAGTGTCGATCAAGCCCACTAAGAGCTGTAAAAAGGAGCTCGCATCTTCATGCACAACGTGAATTCCATTCATAGATAGTACGATCCAGGGTATGCAGCGCCGTGATTGGCAATAGCAAAGCCCTACCATCGAAAAAAACTAGTTCCTCCTCTCGTTTCGATACCGGTGACGTACGCGGTGTTGACTAATGACTTTAGTGGTTAATGAAGAAAGCCTGGAGCAGACCGATGAGCAGACCAAGCACGCCACCCATGAGCACGAGTTTCCACTCATCCTCCTCGAAAATCGGATGCAGCAGATTCTCGAACTGCTCCGAGCTCAGGAGCTTCATCTTTTCTCGCATCGTCACCTCCAGGTCCATTGCCACCGTCGCGTAGCTCTCGATCTGGCGCAGACTGTCAGGGAACACCTCCACAATGTGGTTCGTCACATCCTCCTTGATGCTCGCATACGTCTCCTCGCCAATGCTGAAGTTGATAATCTTCTGCGTCATGGCCGCGCCGGCATTTACTGCCTCCTGAACGTTGTCGTACACGAGTTCAAACAGCCGGTCCGAGTACGGGCCCTTGAGAATAGCCTCGATGATGTTGCGCGAGTTGAGCACGTCCGATGCGACCATTCGGCCGTACACTTCGGCGACCTCATTCTGGCGGCGGAGGAAAAGTCCGTGAAGCGTGAAACAGAGGAATTTGCGCGGGTTTACAGGCTCAAAGATCATCTTGAGCGCGAGCCAGTTAGTGATCGTTCCAACAACAAGACCAATGACCGGGAACACGACGAGGCGGTCCGAGTAGAAGAACCAAAGACCCATCTGCATGAGACCAAATAGACCGCCCATGTAAGCACCCGAGTTGCGGATGAACGCGAGCTCCGAGTACCCGCAGGTAACAAACATGTTGACGAGCAACTGCTTGTCGCGGCACATATTGGTCACGACCATGGTCTCGAGGTCGAAAACATCTTCAATATTGTTGCGGATCTCGTCCATCAGGGCTTCAATATGCGCCGGTGCCTCCTCCTTGACCTTCTCGACGATCTCCTCCTTGACCTTGGCTGGCAGGATCGCCCACAGCTCCGGGTTGTACTTGAGTGCCATCTCCTCAATGACTGACTGGATCGTGTTGAACAGGATGGGCTCTAGCTCCTTGACCACCTCGGCCGGCTCAATGCGCGCGAACACCTCCGAGACCTTGATGAGCTGCGTCGTCATGATGCGCACGGCCTGGCGCGCCATCTTCTCCCCTTTGTGCGGGACGATTCCCTGCCACCCGAAGCCGGTGTTGGTGCCGGGGATCTGCAGGCAGCCCGTGTAGTTGAGCGGGTAGAAGGTCATGAAGAGCGCCATCCAGATGTGGATATAGGTGAAGCCGATGCTGACGAGCGGGATGGATCCGTACTTGATGAGCTGCTCGGAGCTCACGCCGGCGTCCTCGAGCGGGTCCTTGAGCACCGTGAAGCAGAGCACGGCGGCGACGACGAAAAGCACCATGAAGACGAGTACGGGGATGGAGGGCAGCTCGATCATGGGCGGGAACTTGACAGGCACGGTCCGCGGCTGGCCCGACGTGAGCCTGCGCCGGCCCTGCTTGGGGTTCTCGCTCAGCCGCGGCGTCATCTCGAGCGCGAAGTCCGTCACGATGCTCACGGGCTCTTCCGAGCTCGCGACCTGCACCATGCCCAGCAGCGTGAAGCGCAGGCTCGTGGCCAGGTCCGCGGGCTCCAGCGCCGCCCAGCGCGCCGCCGGGAAGCGCAGCGCCTCGCCGCCCGCCACGCCCTGCAGCTGCGGCGCCAGCGCCGCGTAGCGCCCGCCCTCGAACTTGCGCAGCCACGCGCCAAACTGCTTGGCCGTCCACGCCGCCGGGTTCAGCAGCAGCGCCTCCTGGGCCTTGGCCATGGCTCTCGCGGGTTACGCCGGGTTACGATGGGTTACGGGGCTCTGGTGGCGCCTCGATCGATTCGGAGTGGGGCTCTGGGCGGGGTGAGCGCGGCTCGGGACTGCGGGGCGCGTGGCGTCGTCGCCTGGAAGCCTCGAGCGCCGGGGGTTATCGATCCGGCGAGCGGAAGTGGCGAGCGGAAGTGGCGAGGGGCGGAAATGGCGAGGGGGAAGACGGAAAACCGGCCAGCAGCGGCACCCTGAACCGGCAATGGGCGCGAAAGAACTGGGAGAAAGTATGCGACGCCAGCAGCTACCACCCACAAGCGGCAACCGCACTTGAAACTGACGGCCGGCTGATTACGCTGCGGCCAACTCCGTGCCTCAACAGTAAAGGCGGCAGCGACCGTGTCTACCGGAATTGCTGGTGCATGGAGTGCTACGTGGCTCTCGGTTTCGGGTGCTTTGCTGGTAGTGCAAGCAGTGCATGGCAAGCTCGAAGTCTTTGCTGTCAAGTCTTTGCTATTACATGACCCAGGCAATAGAGGCCTGGAACGGTTCAACATGGAACTCGTTTGTCTCTCCCACGATGGTGACTCACAACAAAACCACAGGTTTTATACCAGCACCGCCTGCAGTAACATCTCGTGGTGTGGTGCTCGACTGACAACGAGCAAGGCGCTGTTGAAGCAATAACGCTTTTTCACGATGTAGATCTATCAGAACTGGCGGGACTGGAATGGCTGCAATCCAACACCAAACAAGCGTGATGGCTTCGTTGGCAACTATCATCATGGAGTATTGGTCGATTGTGCAATAACTAACCTTACTCCGTGTTTTTTCCTTATCGCTGCATCGTCGCGGTGTTGGCTATCTCGTCCGCTATTGTCGGCTCTGTGCTCAAGTCAAACGCACTCGAGGCGACCAAGAACCCAAGTCGCACTGAGCCTGCAACACTGCTCCCAAGCTAAACACCATCGCTTGAAGCAGCACTCACGAAATAGGAGCCCACACTCCATGATGCACAATATAAAGCTGTCGGCGTCTGTCGTCTGCTTGAGGTCGAGAACGGTGTACACGTACTGCACTTCCCATGGCAGCATGAGAGCACTTTGAGAGGTGAGAGTGGGAAACGATACTAATTACGAAAATCGGTCTTCTCCCTCGAAAGGCTTCTCGAAGATCGATCCGATCACAAGTCGACTGCAGCGAGGACAAGCATGGGTGTTGTGGATATCAGCGGGGATGCGGACTGGAACGCGCAGATGCGCGGCGCGAGCGGCAAGTTGGTGGTGGTGGACTTCTCGGCCACGTGGTGCGGGCCCTGCCAGTTCATCAAGCCCATCTACGAGCAGCTGAGCCAGCAGTACCCGGACGTCGTCTTCCTCGGCGTGCGTTCGCTCGATTGTCTGCTTCACAGCTCGGCTCTCTAACGCGCTCTGCGTGGCAACCAACCGACAGGTGGACGAGGCGCGCAACCGGTCGCTCATCGGCGCGCTAGGCGTGCGCGGGTTCCCGACGTTCCACTTCTACCTCAACCAGCAGAAGGTGGACGAGCTCGTGGGCGCCGACCAGAACAAGTTGCGCCAGAAGATCGAGCAGTGGCGGCAGTCCGCCTTCAACCCCTTCGCGTCGCCAGGGCTCACGCTCGGCGGCGCCGGGAGCGCGCCCACGCTATCCACGGCCGAGGCGCGCGAGGCGCGACTCAAGCGCTTCAACAACGTCAGCATCGTCCCTCCGGCTGCTCCTGCTCCTGCTCCGGCTGCTGCTAAACCTGCTGCCGCTGCCAAGCCAGCAGTGCCAGACACGAGTATGGTGTGCGACCCCGAGACGGGCGTGTGCCGGCCGACGGAGGACGCCGCGATGGAGGAGGAGATCGCGGCCGAGGGCGAGGTCCCGCCGGTGAACGAGGAGCTGCTGACGCAGCTGCTCGAGATGGGATTCGTGGAGCTGCGCTCGCGCAAGGCGCTGCTGGCGACGGACGGACAGGGGCTGGAGGTCGCCATCAACTGGATCAGCGAGCACCAGGAGGACCCCGACATCGACGAGCCCATCAAGTTTGTCGACATGGCCAAGCACTCCAAGAAGCCGCTGACGGCCGAGGAGAAGGCAGCCAAGGTCGAGGAGCTCAAGGCGCGGATCGAGGCCAAGCGCATCGAGCGCCAGGAGCGCGAGAAGGTCGATCTGCGCGAGAACGAGCTCAAGCGCCGCACGATGGGTCAGGGCGTCCAGGAGGCGCGCGAGGAGTACGAGGCCATGCAGCGCCGCATCGCGGCCGAGAAGCAGCGCAAGGACAAGGAGGACGCCAAGCGCGAGCGCGAGCGCCTGCGCCGGCAGCTGGAGCTCGACAAGCTGGAGCGCCGAGCCCGCGGCGGGAAGCTGGGCGGCCCGCCGATCGATCTGCCGTCGGTCGAGACGCTCCACCAGGAGCCGGCGAGCAAGGAGGCGCCCAAGTCGAGCCCGAAGCTGGAGCCGAAAGAGGCCGTGCTGGCCAACGTGGCGCTGCTCAAGAAGCAGCGCGTGGGCGACGACGGCCTGGTCGCGCTCAAGACGCTCAACGTGTATCTGAAGAACCTGCTGGAGAAGCCCGAGGAGGACAAGTTCCGCACCATCAACCTGGAGAACGCGGCGTTCCGGAAGCGCGTGGCCGGCGTGCTGGGCGGCGTGGCGCTGCTCAAGAGCGTCGGCTACGAGAAGGACGAGGCTGACGGCTTCCTCAAGCTGGCAGCCGAGCAGCGCGACCCGGCGCTGCTGCAGTTCGCGCGCGCCAACGTCGAGCGCGCCATCGCCGAGCTCTCGTAGTCGCTTCTAAAGCTACCGGTGGTGTTGCGCCACCATCTCTACCATCGTCTACATGCACTACACGCACATCATGTACTTGCATTTTGGCCTCGAGAACCCTGTCAGCCGAAAAAACGTTGATAGGCATGCGCATTTTCGTCCAATCCAGTCGAGCGGGGGCTTCCGAGTGCTCACCCGCCGCAGAACGAGTCCGGTCGACCGCCAGCTGCCATGAGCGCGACGCTGCGCCGCCTGTCGGGCTCCGCGCGGCTGCGGGCGTTGCGTCAGCCGCTGGGGGCGGCGCTCGCGCACTCGGAGGGCGCGGCGCGGGCCTCGCGCGCCGTCAACGGCTCCGGCGCTCGCGGCTCGAGCGACAGACGCAAGCGGCACCTGCGCGGGCCTCGCGCGGGCCAAAAGGAGAAGGAGACGGAGACGGAGACGGAGAAGGAGAAGGAGAAGGAGAAGGAGAAGGAGAAAGATGCCAGCGGACAGGAGGGGAGGGGCGCGCGGCCGGCGTTCAAGGACGGCAAGCCGTGGATCTCGGTCATGGGGCTTGGCGGCGCCGGCAGCAACGCCGTCAACAACATGATCGCGTCGCAGCTCGAGGGCGTCGAGTTCGTCGTGGCCAACACGGACTGCCAGGCGCTCGGCCGCTCGCTCGCGCCGCACAAGGTCACGCTCGGCAAGGACATCACGCACGGGCTCGGCGCCGGATCCAAGCCAGAGCTCGGCCGCCGCTCCGCCGAGCTCCAGCGAGACGAGATCGCCGACCTGCTGCGCGACAGCAACATGCTATTCATCACCGGCGGTATGGGCGGCGGCACCTGCACGGGCGCCGCGCCCGTGGTCGCAGAGATCGCGCGAGAGATGGGCATCCTCACGGTCGGCGTCGTGAGCACGCCCTTCCGCTCCGAGGGCCCCAACCGCACGCGCGTCGCCCACGCAGGCGTCAAGGAACTCTCCAAGGCGGTCGACACGCTCATCGTCGTGCCCAACCAGAACCTGCTGGCGCTAGCGACGCCCCAGACCACCATGATCGAGGCCTTCCGGTACGCTGACGACGTGCTCCTCGACGGCGTCAAGGGCGTCACAGACCTCATCGTCCGCCCAGGACTCGTCAACCTCGACTTTGCCGACATCAAGACGATCCTCGCGGGTGCAGGACGTGCCATCATGGGTTCTGGCCGTGCCAGTGGTGAACATCGTGCTCAGCAAGCGGCTGAGCAAGCGCTTGTGACCCCGCTGCTCGGCGAGCTGCCGACGGAATCAGCCCGTGGTCTTCTCGTCACAATCCGAGGTGGTGAGGACATGACGCTGTTCGAGGTCGACCGCATTATGGAGATCATCCGCACTCGTGTGGCGCCGGAAGCCAACATCATCTTCGGCACGTGCTACGATGCGTCGCTTGAAGGATCGGTGCATGTTTCTATCATTGTGAGCGGAATTCAAACAGACGTCATCTCTCCCCCCGTGGCACGTGCACACGCGCCGATGGGTGCTACGATCCACCACCCCGAAGAGGAGAGCAATGCGGACGAGGCACATGATACAGACGCATCAGAGCCAGAAGAGATCCCGCGCAAAGGATTCTTTGGTAGACTTTTCTCCCTGTAGGTTGGGTGGTTAGCAACATAAGCGGGTGGCACGGTTTTGCGTTGATTTACAGTGCGCTGAACATGCAATCACCATGCAAGCGCAAGTGGAATAAATTCAAAGTTGCCCGAATTCGGGCGTGAGGAGAGGTTTGCCAATACGATCAGCCTTGCGCTTGGCTCATGGATATAACTTGCTGTAGCTGCGTGACCTGTGGGGAATACAACGGCATCCAGTAAATACCACAACTACTGTATCATCGGCAAAGGAGACATAGCCCTTACCAACTGGAAGGAGTTGTGTAGAGGCACGACCGTCTCGATCGTTGATGACGCCGATATTTTGGCCTCGCTCACCGCCGCGGCTGGGTCAAGTTCCTCGGCCACCACGAGTTTTTTTGAAACGTCGTGCGGATTTGACACCGGTGCTGGTGGAGGGTCGACGCTACTTTCTTCTTGAACCGCGAGCGGCGTTGTAGACATTGGGCCCATTGGAAGTGGAGGCATATGCTCTTCAGCGCTTTCGTACTCGCTCCCGCTACTGTTGTTGACCCAATCATCCATCTGCTGCTCGATCACGTCGTCCTCTAAAGGATGAAGGAAGGCGTACTTGCCAACGACACCGACGCCCAGAATCTTCTCAGGGATAAAATCTCCACACGCCTGCAGTTTTTACATCGATATAGCAATTTAGTCAGCAAATTTCACTTCCCATAAATATTCTAAGGGACACGTACCGAGTAATTCTGCATGAGGAGTTTGGTGCATTGCTTGCCGTTGTTTTCCTGCAAGACGCGCACAGCATCTGTGAACTCCATCGCGTCAATCCGGATGTCATTAACCGCGACAATGTGATTGTCTGGGCGGACCGCAATCCAATCAATCTGCTCATCGTCGAGCACGATTCCGATGCGCTTCAGCACAATCAGCGGCTGGTCGATGAACTCAAACTCCGGGATGCTCTCAACCTCGACAACGCGCTCATACAAGAAAAGCTCATACTGGAAAATTTCACCGACGGATGCTTGTACGACGGCATTGCACCCACTTGCAACGACTTGGCGAGACATGCCATTGATATCTGTAATGTTCGGCATCGCCAACGTTAGAACTTATTTGAAGTGATAGATAATCACTTCGGCGCGCACCTGTCTTGACGTATACGAATCGGATGGTGCTAGACGATGGAATGTCCTTTGTGCTAATGGTGATTTGCCCGTGTTTTCCAGGCGGAATGAAGTGGTGTGAACGTGTTTCAACCTCCATCGAGTCTTCCTCGGACGTCAAGACTTGGATATAGTCCTTGGGCGAGTGGTTCTCCGGCACATCATACTCAACTATACCATAGACATAGACACGTTGGTTACAGAAGCATGACTAGAGACGTTGGTGAAGTTCGTACTGGTAACGAGTGCCCCCTTCTCAACCTGGCCCCCCATATCCAGCTGGACAATCCCGCTCGGCCGGAACGCCAGCAGCTTGATGTGGTAGGGAATTTTCGATGTGAGCTCCTCGAGCAAGTCCTTGAGCTCCTGCGTCTGCGTAATCCACTCGGGCACGTGCCCTCGTTGCAGCAGATCCTTT
>JAASGX010001053.1:0-10227 GCA_023334415.1 Phytopythium chamaehyphon | reverse complement strand
GCCCGCTCGCCATGACGGCGCCCGCGCACCGCCGCCACCACTCGGAGCTCGACATGAACTCGCTGCGCCGCATCAGCGAGGCGCTGCTGCTGGCGCAGAGCCGCGCGCGGCTCGCCACCGACCGCGCCAACCGCAGCGAGCGGTGCGTTCCGTACCGTAGAAAGCAAACTGCGTAGCTCCTGCGTCCTTTCTCCCGCTTCTCCTCACGCCGGCGTATCGTTAGCCTGCTGCGCGCCGTGTTCGCGCGCGTGGACGCCGCCACGGCCGCCGCGCTGCGCGTTGAGATGGACGCGCTCTCGGGTGCGTCAGTTTACGTGGGAGCCCGAGCCTACCGCCGCGGTACTGACGGAGCGGTCGCAGGGCTCGACGGCTGGCGAGCGCCCACCGCGTCGCTCGACGACCTGGCGCTGCGCGACGCGCCGTCGCTGACCGCGCAGCTGCTGGCGCGCCCGAGCGCCCTAGCGCCCGCCGAGGACGCCGAGCGTCTCGAGCACCTCGAAGTCGCGCAGGTCGCGCGCGAGATCGTGGCCAACCTGCGCTCGGCCGGCACGCGCCACCGGCTGCTCGTGGACCACGTCGCCAAGCGCGTGGCGGTCGACGACAGCGCCCTGGACGACTACCGGCGGCGAGCAAACGCCAGCGCCTCGCTCGGCGGGCTCGGGCTCGGGCTCGGGCTCAGCTCGCTGCAGTTCGTCGCCGGACTGCTCGTCGGCGTGTGCATGGGCGTGACGCTCGCGCGCCTGGCGGCGCCCGCCACCGTGCGCCAGCAGTCGCTCGTCAGCAAGTTGTCCAAGTGGTGCAGCGACCGCGCGCGCGTCGGCCGCTACTACGCGTCGCCCCACGTGCTGCCGTTCCCGCTCGACGACCTGAGCTACTTCGTGCACCCACCCGCGGTCGAGGTGGCGTAGACGCCAGCTCCCGCGCGGCCGCTTCCCACCGAGCAGTCGTCACGCATGTGTACAATACGGAGCCCGCCTGCATGTTGGCGCGCCGCCTCACCGGCCGCCGGTGCCTCCGCCCGCCTTCCCTCACGCATATTACAGTAATCCATCCACCCTTCCCTCACGCCTCGGTTGTTCATCACTAGCTAGCTCGGCTCTATTGACAGACACAAGACTACGCCTCCTTGACCTCGACAGGGCCGATCTTGACTTCCCAAGCTCGTCTAGATGGAGAACTCGTTGAAGCCGGCCTTGTCGCGGTTCTTCTTCTTGTTCTTGGCCTTGTTGACCTCTTCCCGCGCGATGCGCACGGACGCCGGGTCGGCGCTCTTCTTCTTCTTGGCCTTGGACTTGACCAGCGCCTTGATGTCCACCACGGCCGGCGCGGCCTCCTCGGCGGCGGGAGCGGCGGCGGCCGCCGGCTTCTTCTTTCCCTTTTTCTTCTTCTTGGACGCGGCCGCGCCATCGGTCTCGGCCGCCTTGGGCGCCTCCTCGACCTTCTTCTCCTCCTTCTTGGCGGGCGCCTCGGTCGCTGTTTGCGATGCATTACAGGGATTGTCATGTCAGCTACAGCACTCCATTCCGATCTCTGCCAAAGTGGTTGCCAAAAAGCACGCACGGGCGATGCCGAGCTCGGCGAGCGCCGACTCGAAGTCGTCCATCTCGAGCTGCTTCTTCTCCTTCTTGGAGAGCGTGCGCGCAGCCTCCTTCTTCTTGGGCGCCTCGGCCGCGGGCTTAGCGGGCTCGGAGTCCTCCTCCTCCTCCTCCTCCGACTCCTCCTCGGAGTCCTCCTCGTCCTCCTCCTCCTCCTCCTCGACGGCGGCGGGGGCGGCAGCCGCAGCACCCGCGTGGTCCTCGTCGTCGCTCTCGTCGCCCCACGCGGAGCTCGACTTCTGGCCAACGAAGGCCGCGAAGCTCTTCTTGGGGTCGGCGCTCTCGCCCTTGGCGCCCTTCTTGCCCTTCTTCTCGGGCGCCAGCGCTGGTGTAGACGTCCAGACTCGTCAGCCTTTCCCCTCTCCATGACATAACTACAGCAGCAGCGCCACGAACCGGCGAAGACGTTGACGTTGGCGCTCATAGCTGCCGGCGGATCTTCCGAATATGAGTGGAGGCCTCGAGTGCGCCACACCCCGCCCTAAACCTGTCTAAGGCGTGATAGTTCGGTAAGGTACGGGTTCGATTTTGGCCAATCGGGGCCTGCCAACTAAAGGCGTTTCCAACCCCCGTCTATTTTCTCCGTCCATTTCTTACACAAGACTTGGAAAAACCTAAATTCAATACATTTAATAGCCCAGAACACCTCAAGGTCCCGTATTTGGAATCATGTATTTAATATCCGAGCCAAAAAACCAATCAAAAGCATACTAATCCCCGATCCAAGATAAAACCACCGTAATTAGTAGATAATAATACCTTTATTTTTTGTGCAAGCCGGCGAAACGGCGGCGGTGCTTTACATTGTGCCGCTGCGATCGAGCGGAGATCCCTCGCAGTCGCCAAGTCTCGCGCTCCCCCGCCGCCCAGCGCTCGCCCTAAGCGTGCAGCTCCCCAGTCCTTCAGGCCTCCAGGACACCCAGGGCCTCCAACTCCCAGGACTTCCAGAGCTCCAGAGCTCCAGGCGAAGAGCCCGCTATTCGCGGCCGCCGCAGCTAAAATTACCGCCGAAACGCACCCGCCGCGCTCGCCCACCGCCCGCCGCCGCCTCTCAGGCGACCTCGTACGCATTCTCGCGCTTGGCTGCCGCTGGCCGACTGTATTTAGGCGACTGACATGGCCGTGCGCCTGAAGGATGTCTACGGGACCTGCAAGAAGGAAATGACCGCCTCCTTCGACCGCAGCGACCTCGTGGCCGCCGTCACGCGCGGCAAGCCCGGCTACGCCAACCTCAATCAGCTCAACGTCGGCTCGCCAGGCAGCGACATGAGCGACATGGATGACACGGCCGACCTGGAGGAGCTGCTCGCGCAGGGCTCCACCAAGGGGCCGCAGATGCACCCGGGTGCGGCTTGCGAGTGCAGCTGCTACACACTGGTGGGGATTGGTAGACTGACGACTCTGTGCGACCGACCGCAGGCATCATCTGCTGCGCCATCTTCTCCTTCTCGGGCTTCTTCCTGCTGGTGAGATCCGCTTCCTTCTTTACGTTTGTGCGGGCTCATGCTGACGAACGCCCCCTCCCTCCCGTGACAGCTCATCGTCGGCTGCATCGTCAGCAGCAACTCGCTCTACATCAAGGTCCGGCCGGCGCACGGCAAGAAGAAGTCGTCGCTGGCCACGAGCATCTTCCTAGCCTCCTTCCTCTACCTGTGTGTGTTTGGCACCAGCATCATGTACTTCTTGCGCGCGCGGCGGGCGCAGAAGGTCTACCAGCTCTCGCTTGACATTCACGCAGACTGACGCCTTCCACGCTCGGACCGGAAGCCTGAAGAGTTGGGCGGGCGGGTGAGCTGAGTCTCGCATGGACAGCGAGTTGCAGCAGGCTGCTGGCACTCGTGTCGCCGCTTGGAGGCGTAATGTAGATTAGTTATACGACGTCGGCCACCGCCCGCCCCACAATCGAGGACCGGAGAGGAGGGAAACGCATTTATCGATCACCACACATCAAAATACATAGACGAAACATCACTGCGCACGCTGCTTCATTCAAATACCATTTAGGGATGGCTGTTGTCGTCGTCATCACCATTGCGGAGCTCGGGAGGATCCCACACCACCAGATAGTTCTTCTCGAACGCCTTACCTCTGGCCTCGTCGGCTGCCATCGCTCGCGCCTTCTTCTTCTTCGTTGCCTGCGTCACCGAAACGACTTCTCCATTCAGGATCGCGGTGCACTGGAACATGGGCGAGTCTTGATGCGGAGACACATCTTCCACCTCGAATCGGACGCGCAGCTTTCCTTGCTGCTCCAGCTGATTGAGCAGCTGCACCGCGTCGAGCGTCCGCTGAGTGATTGACAAGCGCACGGGGTATGACACTTCTCCCGGCACGTCGCTGAGGCCACTTGAAGCTTGCGCTGCGTCAGAATCTTTGGTACTGTTACTGGTTTCGCCACGAAGCTTGGCAAGATATTCCAGATCGGCCGCAACCAGAGTTCCACCCGCTTGCTTTTGCTCCCACAGCTTCTCGATCGCGAGCTTGCATGCATCGTTTTTGACGCTCTTCTTTGAGGACCCGCGCACGTTGTTTGCAAGAAGTTCGCCAGTAGAGCCATTCACAACAGAGCACGAAAACAGCGGCGACTCGCCTCTCTCCGACTCGTGCATCTGCTTCACCTCGACTAAAAGCTGCGCACAAGGATCGAGGCATCAGATTAGCAAATGAAGAGCATATCTCCATGGAACATTGACTCACCCGCTGCTTGATCTTCATGAAGTAGGTGTGGATTCGCACCGAGGCAAGCGCATCGTCCTCTCTGGTCGGGAGCGGGACCTGCTCGGCAGCAAGACGCACTCTCTCCTTCTGCGCCTTCTCCCGCTCCTCTGCTTCCTCGGGGCTGATCTGCTGCGCCGCCAGCTCCTCGTCCTTCCTGCGCTTGATCTCGGCCAGCTCGGCCTTCTCGCGCTCGTCGCTCTCCATGGCGGCCTCGATCTCGCGCTGGAGCGCGTGCCACTGGCGGTTGTCCGGGTCCTTGGCGCGCGCCTCGTCCAGCAAGCGGACGGCGTCCTCGAGCAGGCGCTCCATGAGGTGGGCCTTGGCCATGGCGTAGAGCGCCTTGGGGGCGTCGGGGTCGACCGCGAGCGCCTTGCGCGCGAACTCTCGCACGACGGGCGCGTCGCGCTCCTTGATGGCGCAGACGGCCACGTTGCAGCAGAGCGTGACGAACTTCTGCCGCGGCTGCGGCTCCCAGGTCGCTGGGTCCACCGCGCGGCCGTAGTACTCGTCCCGCTGGAGCTCCAGCAGCGCGTCCAGGCTCCTGGCGAACGCGTTCCTGGCCGCGTAGAAGTGGCCGCGCGCGAACTTGGCCCGCCCGTCCTGCTGCGCGGCCTCCACGCGCCGCCGCAGCTCCGCCGCCGCGTCCTCCGGCGGGCTGCGCAGCGCCTCGAGCTGCTCGGTGGCCGCGCGCGCGTACCAGCGGTCGATCTCGGCCGCGGGCGCGCCGTCAGCGTCGGCGAGGCGGAAGCGCTCGAGCATGGCGCGCACGCGAGCGTCCCAGACCCAGTCCTCGAACGGCCGCGAGGCGTCGCGCACGAAGGAGAGCAGCAGGTCGCGCACGCCCGCGAGCGGCAGCAGCGGCGCCAGCAGCTTCTGCGTCGCAGGGGAGCTGCGCGCCAGCGCCTCGCGCAGCGCCGCCACCTCCCGCTCCTCGACGCTCATGCCCGGCGAGCTATCCAACTCGCGAGGATACCCCAGATGTCAGCCGAGCGTATAGATTTGGCGAGGACGGTAAGCGGGCGTTTTTGGCATGCAAGAGCCGATCGATTCAAGGCGTGCTAGACGTGGGAGGTGAGGTCCAAGGACTTGGATTGGTCTCTGTATGATTGACAAGATGGACTCAATCTGCAGCAACGACCGCGACTACAGCTTCCTTGCTGTCCTGTCGACATGCCTGTGGGCATTTACTGAAAGAAGTCATGGTTCATGAACGTACAGGGGTAATTAGAGCGGTGTTGACCCTCGTTATGCTTGCTCGCTCGCCGGATCAAAAACGCCAATCGAGTGCTAGTGATATCCTACAGACGGCAGCCAGTCATCGCCTACTGCTCGCTTGTGGCCTCGCCTGAGGCGGCGGCCTTGGTAGCAGCAACCTTGGCCGCGGTCTGGTCGGCCTGGATCGCCGTGATGGCGATGGTCGTGACGATGTCCTTGACCGTGGCGCCACGGCTCAAGTCGTTCACGGGCTTCCGCAGACCCTGCAGCATCGGACCCATCGCGATGCAGCCAGTCGACTGCTGCACGGCCTTGTACGTGTTGTTGCCCGTGTTCAGGTCCGGGAAGATCAGCACGTTGGCCTGACCGCCCACCTTGGCGCCGCTCGGGATCGTCTTCAACTTGGTCTTGGCGATCGACGCGTCCACAGCCGCGTCGTACTGGATCGGTCCGTAAATGTCCAGATCCGGGCGCATCGACTGCGCGATCGCAGTGGCCTCGCGCACCTTGTCGATGATCGGACCCGTGTTTGAGTCACCCGTAGCGTACGAAAGCAGCGCGACCTTGGGGATCATGCCGAACGCCTCGGCGCTCTCGGCACTGGTCACCGCGATCTGCGCCAGCTCCTTCGCCGACGGGTCCGTGTTCACAGCGCAGTCTCCGTAGATGCGCACGCCGTCCTCCAGACACATGAAGAAGACGCTCGAGACCAGTGGACGAACCGGGTCCGTCTTGATCAGCTGCAGCGCCGGGCGGATCGTGTTGGCCGTCGTGTGGCACGCGCCAGACACCATGCCGTCCGCGTCGCCCATCTCGACCATCATCGTGCCAAAGTACGTCTCGTCCTGCACCGTGTCGCGAGCGAACTCCATCGTGGCGCCCTTGTGCTTGCGCTTGTTGTAGAAGTGCTCCGCGTACTTGTCCAGCAGCTCGCTGTCGGACGTCTTGACGATATTCGCCTTGCTCAGGTCCAGGTTCAGCTGCTTGGCGTTCAGGGCGATCTCGTCGGGGTTACCAAGGATCGTCACCTTGGCGATGCCTTGGCGCAGCGCCTCGTCGGCAGCCTGCAGCACGCGAATGTCCTCGCCTTCGGTCAGCACAATGTGGCGCTGCACCTGGCGAGCCTTGTTGAAGATGAAGTGCTTGAAGTGCTTAGGCGAGCGGTGCACCACGACACCTTCGTCCAGCTCGCCGATCAGCATCTCCTTCTCAATGTACTTGTCGAACAGCTGCAGGCAGCGCTCGATCTTGCGCTGGCTCGTCGGCAGGATGTCCGTCGACACGGAGCGGAAACCGCTGGCCGTGTCGAACGTGTCGTTGGGCACAGTGAAGATCGGGAGCGACAGCCCCGTCTTGTCGAGCGCCTCGACGCCGTGCAGGATCTCGCGAGTGTTGCTGTGCGGGTAGTTGCCGTTTGTGAGCATGATGGCAGAGATATTGGGCAGCACTCCCGGCAGACGCGACACCATGAGACCGAGAATGAGGTCCGAGCGGTCAGCAGACGTGATGATCATGACACCGTCCTTGTACTTCTTCAAGTGGTCGAACAGGTCCTTGAGCGCACTCGTGGCGACGACAGCAGAGGACACGACCACGTTGTTGGGGATCTCGCGGCTGCCGAAGAGCTGCGTGGCGCCGAGCTGATGCGCGACCTCGTTCAGGCGCTTGGAGGCGATCATGCTGTCGTGCGGCAGGAAGCCGAGGAAGGGCAGGTTCTTCTCGACCGACTTGGCGCGCAGCAGCTTGCGCAGCGCGTGCGGCTCGGCCGAAGGCACGCGGTTGGCGATGGTGCCGAAGAAGTTGACGCCGGCGCTCTCGGCCTGGTCCTTGGCGACGAGCGATCGCCGGATGATCTCATCGGCGAGATGTTCTGGCGACTTCTTCTTGCCGTTGTGCAGGGACTCGAGGAAGTCGTTGACGATGAGCACGGGCGAGTTGAGCGCCTTGGCGACGTCCGAGTTGACCTTCCAGCTCATGGTGGACTCGTAGTGCTCGGAGAGGTGGGAGCCCTCGATGATCATGAAGTCGTGTCCCTGGCGCGCGCGCTCGTAGGCCGACATGATCTCCTCGACGAGGTCGTCCTCCTTGCCCGCGAGCCAGGCCTCTAGCGCGCGGTCGCTCGTGACGCCGAAGAGCTCCTTCGGGTCCTTGTGCTTGAGCTCGAGCTGGTCGCGCATGAGCTCCACGTGGTGGTCCCGCAGCGACGAGCTGTCGCTCGGCTGGATCGGCCGGAAGTAGCCGACCGACTTGAACTTGCGCTCCAGCGTGTCGCTGAGCCCGAGCAGCACGGGCGACGTCTTGCGCGTCACCTCGTTCGACGTCACGTACAGGCTCTCGATCGGCACGCGGCCCGACGCCAGCGCCGCCGCCGTCAGCGTGCGCAGCAGCTGCCCGTTGCGCGCCACTTGGACGGCCGAGGCGGCCGCACGCGCCAGCGTCGGCGACTGGAGCGCGCGCCCGAGCGTCTGGCTGCTGCGCCAGCGCCACATCGTTCCTCGAAGACCTTGGCTGGGGCTTGGCTGGGGCTTGGCTGGGGGCTGGAGGGGGAATCCCCGAATGACCGAGGGCGGCGGCAAGCCAGGATTTCCGGCAGCGCCTTTCTCTTCAACGAGGAGCTCCTCACCATGCAGCCGGCAAAGACATGCGCCGGGATTGGTACCCGCACGTCCGGGGGAAGATGTGGTAGCGGCGCCCCTCCTCGCACGAAAGGATTGTAACGAGGGGGCTGTGGATAGGGAAACGGGGGACGGCGCGGATAGCGGTGACGGAGAGTCGTGACGCGCTCATGTCGCTTGGGGCGCACACGTCACTCGCGCGCGGCCATTGGCTGCCGGCGCTCGGTGTCAGCTCGTGCCCATGCGCTGCCGCGTCTCTGTTGGCTGCTTCAGAATCCGGCGACGAAGCTCGTGTCTATGCCGTTCGGAGACTTCCAGGCCCGGACCACCGCATTGCAAGCCGCGTTTCGCGTCATTTGCGGCCGCAAAGCCGCCGGAATCGGCGAGGCTGCCAGCCGCATGGACTCCATGAAGGAGCTCGGCGAGGTGGCGGCGGCGGCGGCGAGTTGCGCACATTGCGCGCCGGAAGATGGCGAGATGCAATACGCAGGGACGCAATGCCGCTTTGCGTGCGCTATGCGGTGCTGCGGACGAGATTGGGGCCGAGACGCAAGCTGTTGACGCGCCGCGGGGGTCAGGACCGGGCTCACAAGCGAATTCGCACCGCCAAGTGCAAGCTTGCGTCGTGTGAGAGTGTGGACGCAAGCGTGGCTGAGTCATTGCGTATCACCGAGGCGGCGATCTGGGCGGGGTAAACAGCAGCGTTTGGCTAGCGAGGCGCAAAACCACCCTGCAAGTTCAAACCAGCTGGGCGATTGGATTCAATCGAGCGGCCAGTTGACCCGACGGTGGGAAGGATCGGCAGTGGAGCGGTCTTGACCGCTCTGCACGCAGGATATTTGACGAGGATGAATGGAAGAGTTTAAGGACCTCTTGGGCTCGACAAGTCTGAGCGAGACATCGGAATTGGTCTCCTGGAGTGTGCACAAGATCTTTGTGTGCCATGAAATGAATGAGCGCGGCTACCGAGCTCGCGTTTACTGAGTGAAGCATTGCGTGGGTCTTGGCTGCTGTTCGGTGTCACTTTCGAAACGCCCGAGCAATGATAACGACGATTTCATGCTGACAAGAATGTGGCTTGCTGTCTGGGCGAGACCAAGTTATCCTGCTATATCAGTGAGATTGCAGGATAACTCGGTCTTATGACGAAACCGGCGGACGTGTTTAGACATCCATCCATAGTGCCATTTGGCCCATCAGTTGTGGTTCAATCGTCTCTCGTCAACACCAATCCAAGAAGACAGCCAGCCAAACGAAGCTCCAGCCGATTTGTTGGTCTCATGCTTATCCACAACGTCAAAACCGAGCCTGTGGCAGTGGCAGGCACAGCAAATTCGGAAGATACTGAAGTCAAAACGAAAACCGAATACAGCGATGTGGACATGCTGCTAGACAAGTCGTTCCAACGGCATCAGCGGAGTCGTCGAGAGGTTTTGAGTCGCCATTTGCCCTTTTCCTGGGCTCGACTGCTCTTTGGCCTCATTTCTCTTGGTCTTGTTTTCTCCGACATTCCTCGTTCGAGTCTAGGCATTCACGGACTCACTAAAACGTATCCGCGTGCTCAGCCTGATGAATTTGTCGTTGCAGGGCCATCCAATATTTCAACCCTTAGCGGTGACCGAGTCCAAGCTGCCAATACCTCCGTGCGCGTTTGGGTCTACAAGTATGACACAATGTCAGTGGTATGGCGCGTCTTTGCGGAGCACCTGGGTGTCATGGAGTTCCCCGACTGCTTCTTTTACCGAGGTGACTGCGGCGGCGAAATGTTTAACGGCTCCATCGCTTTCGACATGCTGGATGCGCTTGCCGACGCATTGTCCAATGTCCGAGACCTTGGAGACTCGACATACACGAGAAGTACCTCCGAGTCTACTGCAATAACTATTCGCTCCGTAAGTGAGTTCATCGACCGATTTCATCACTTCCTGCTTCCAAGGCTCTTTCTGAATAACGTGTGGCGCACGAACCAAGCGCTGTACTACCCACCAGAATTGTTGGAGATGCATTTAAATGGAGAGATAGGCGGCGGGTCATTGTGCTACGTACGCGGAACTCGACCAAACTTCTGCAACGAAATCTGGATC
>JAASGX010001052.1:0-10255 GCA_023334415.1 Phytopythium chamaehyphon | reverse complement strand
GACGTGGCCGCCTGAGCAGTAGGTAGAAGGCAAGTCCAACAGGCAGCAGCAGGCAGCAGGCAAGCGTAGAAGACGAAGAAGCGGAGGAAGTTTCGGGCGCGGAGCACGCAGTTCAGTAAAGCAGGTGAATGAATGTGTTTGAGTGGCAGGCCAGTCGGTTCGAGCAACTACAGTAGAGAAGCCTCCGAGCTGACCTCTCTTTGACTTTCTTCTCTCTGCACCTCTGTCCTGTGAACATCCCATTGCAACAAACAGCACGCAACTCCGCAAATACCACGCAAAAGAAATGCTGTTTAGCCAACGAAAAGTTCTTCTCGCAAAGAGATTGACACGCGGATCATCTACCGTGGAAGCACATCGCGCAAACTAGTCGCGACCTTGCCACCATCAAAAACCTGAAGCTTGGCAAGTCCAGTTTTGGAAATTTTCTTGTCTCGCAAATTTTTTGGTTTGGATCAGGATAAACGATACTTCATCTGCGTTTTTCACAATGGGGATCATCAGATCGACTCCTTTATGCTCAAGTGGGAATACTGCAGCGGCTCGACAATTCAGCAATAATCACAGCGTCTCGCCTCGTCAAGCTCCATAAACTGCGTGAATCCAACCTTCCAGTCCTTGCATGTAGCCCACCACCCATCGCACTCCTCCCTTTCGTTCTATGGCATCCGAATTGAGGAATGTCAGTTCGCACATCAACTTGCAAACAAATGCCAATCGAAAAAATCTGTGGCAAAATGGGTATCGAGGGTGAGTGATGTAGAACGAGACAACACCAGTGTTCTCCTCGGAAGTTTTGGGATTGGAAAGAAATCCATGTGGGTTTTGGCAGAGAAGGAATTTCCGCCTAAAGATAAAAACTCGACTTGACTTCGAGTCGAGTCGTGACAAATCACAAATCACGCAGATCATTTTCAAGCAGGTGATGTTCATGTGGATTCCTACTTTTCTCAATACTGCGTCTCTACTGACAACTCTTTCACCGGTGCTGGTGCCACTGGATAATGTCGTGCAGCTCGATGAAGCCGGTGTTGTCCGGGTCGAGCTCCATCATCAGGTCGTCCAGCTCGGCACTGCCCTCCTGGAAGCTGTCAAGAGCCAGGTCGACACCTAGGAATCGTCCGAGCTGCTTCGCCTCCATGCGACCCTGCCCATCAACATCGTACGCTTCAAACAGCTGCTTCATGCGCCGCACTTGGTGCTCGGCCGCACGACGCCGAGACTCAAGTCGGGTTTTGTCGTCAAACCATCGATGCGAGAAAGCCAACAGGTCTGTCGGGTTCTCGCGGATCACTGCCTTGGTCCAGTCCTTGAGCACCTGCGGCAGCGCCGGAGGCACCGCGATCTGCTCAGCCGAGAAGATGCGATTCACGTCCATCCCTTCGCGTAAAGCTCGTCTATCGCCCAAATCTGCCGACCTCGCGTTGCCGATCTGACACGACGCTGGCAAGGGGCCCTTCGGTTTTTTCTCTGAGGTCGCGCGGTATACATAGGCAGTGATATTTACAATACGTTGGTCGCGCCAGGCTCACCAAGCAAGATCTTGTACGAGTGCGTCGCGACCACAAACGCGTCCACACGAGCATCAGTCTCGGGGGCTGCTGACGAGTCTGCAACTTTGTCTGGATGCAGCTTGAGCGCAAGCTTACGGTATTGTCGCTTGATCTGCTGCATGGTGGCATCTCGTGGCACGCCCAAAACGCCGTGAAAGTCGCGGCGAGCCCACATCATCTGAATGCGCACTGGTTGCCACAGCGACTCACCGTCCAAAAACGCCGCACCGCCAGCTTGCCCAATGCCAGACTTGATAAATGCTCTGTGTAGCTTCATGCGCACGCGAGCCGCACGGAAAAGATCTTCCTGCGCGTGCTTGTCGGAAGGTGCCGGTCGCCATGTGCGCGTATGAGGTCCTCCAAAGCTGTTTGGATCAAGCGAGGGATCTCCGGTGCCCATGGAAGCCGCAGCAGCATCCGCTGCCGCCGCGAATGCTCCTTCGATACTGTAGTCGAACGTTGGAAGTGGTCCTCGGGCTCCTGTCGGCCGGCGGGCAAACGGACGCACTCCAGCGCTGAATTCACTCAGATTCACACCACCAACGAACTCGTCTTCAACAACCGAGGTATCTGGCTCCGCCATAGACGCGCTGCGTCGACGCAGACCCGAGGCTCGAATGGGGAAACGCCGCTCCCTGCGTGGAGCTCCGTTGACAGTGGAGTATGCACTCGCAGTCGAATTGGTGTGTCTAGCTGTACTGTCGTGCTCAGGACTTGGGCCAGTGGCTGAGCAGCCGCAATGGATGGTGCAGCGATAGCAGCAATGACACGAGAATAACATCCCACAACACGAAGTCGTCGAGCTGCTGACCCATCTGCACCCTTGCTCCTTCTCCAGCTGCAGGACCATTCCCGTCAATGTGTTTTGGACTGCAGCCGTGAGCGCTGATCCGCACATGCGACAGCCGCAACTCACGCAGACGCAATGAATGCAGCAGCCTGCGCACCCTGTACAGCGACGACGAGCATCGCGACATCCTGAGCAGCCCATTCGCAAAGCCCCATTCCAACGAAGCGTTGTAGACGACGATGACGACGACAAGCTTGCTGGGCGAGCAGGAAACAAGGACGAGAAATCGACGATCGGGGCTGCCGGGCCAGTTAAGTGGCGAAGCGCTTCGCCATGCGAGCCTGTCGAGGCTGAGCGCCCTCGCGTCTTCGTTCGCTTGGATGGTACAGTTGCATCGTCTCCAACAAGACTGTCCTTCGGACGCTTTTTCTCAGTTTCCAAGCCTTTTCGCTTACACTGATGAGATGGCTGCTCAACTGTTGGCACCTTGCGCTTCCGATCAGCACGTTTCGAACCTTCAGCTCCGGTAGCTTTGATGATGGAAGGGACGCGATTTCGAGGTGAGTTCCGAGGCCGTCCTCGCGTTGGTGTTTTTGTTGGTTCATTCGACTCATCATCACCCAGAAACTTGGTCAGTGCCTCAACACAGGCAACAGTGAGAGCATGACACTCATCGACGAGAGCCTGCTGATCAATTGAAAGCGTCGAGCCGCCTGGTTCACCAGATGCGCCCACATTGTGGAGCAGTAGTGCCTTGGCCTGCTCGATTTCTTGTCTCAAAGTTTTCATCTCTGTCACATTTGGCGGGTCTTTAGCGTCGAAGATAGCCGTAGTTGCAGTATCGACGCTCGAGTCAGTTGCTTGGTCTGTCGATACGTTTGTATCTGAGGATTCAAGTGTTGACGTAGCTTCGTCAGAGATTAATGCTGCTGCAGATTGTTCGCTCTCTGGGTTTTCCAGTGGAGGTGGAAGAGTAGAATCTATAGCCAACTTCTGGTCGGGGTACTTCTGCAAAAAGCGTGCCCACTGATCAAACACCAATTTCCGTTCGATCGAAGTTTGCCTGGCGAGTTCACGCTTCAGCTCATTTGACTGCTTCACGTGAGCTCTCCATGGACCTGCGCGACCCAACTCACTCATAACACTCCGCATCGTAGTCAGCGATTCATCTAGCTGTTTTCGCGCCTTCTTCAACCTTTGAGGCGTCAACAGAAACCTCGCAGAATCTTCAGTGCTTTGGACGAACGCATAACGAACATCTTCGGCCAATGAGGCAGGTGTCAAGCGCTTTAAAGCATCAAGTGCATGCTCAGCCTCACTAGGATACGAGTCATTGGACATCTCCACCCCATTGTCAGCGTTATTCGAAGCACGATTCTCGCTTGCATTGAAGTACTCCAAATCCTTCGTTGAGTATAGCACTTTAGACTTGTGCCACACGTACAGTGCATCTTGCAGACACGTGAACTTGTCGTACGATCGGTCGTCATCGGTATCATCGGCATTCTCGTCATAGTCCGGATCAAGCCACTCGAATTTGCTATCTGCAAACAACGACGCCCACTTGTGCAACTGCAGGTTTGTATTGACGACCATGACACGTGCCAAAACTGCCTTGTACACGTTCACGAGCCCGACGATCGCCAATGCAGCATTGTTCCCTCGTATAGTCCTCATGATTGCCGGCACGATTCGATCGATCGACCTAAAGTGTTCGTTGAACTGCGCCGCACTGTGCTCAAGAAAGCCACTCTTGCTCTCCTCGCTCTCATTCAAATGACGCAGATCGATGCGGACATCCTCAGGGATATCTTCCTCACCTTTCCACTGCAGCACATGGTTAACCAGCTCGGGGCAGTGCTCGATAGATTCCCGAACGAGAGAAATTGGCAGCGAGTCAAAGAGGCTTGATTCAATCGCAGATGACCGGATTGGACGCAAGATATACTTGAACAAGTCGGACTGAAACGTATCTGAAGTAAGCAAATCACACGACGAAGATGATGCGGAAGTAGACTCGGAGGCTAGCGGCGCGTGGTCAGGTAGGGTGCTCAATGCCTGGTAGTGCCGCCCGAGAGCATGAACAACGAGACTCAGTGTTTGCAACGGAGCCAATCGTCGCTGCAGGTCACTCCATGCTGAATGCATCGACGTCTGAAACGCACACTTTGCAAGCTCTGGGCCATCAGCCGTGCTATCACCAGCAGTAGCAGCCAACAATTGTGAGTGTTGAGCTAGCTCCTTCCCAAGAGTGGCGTGGTGTGACACAAATTCAGACAATATCTGCACATCATGGTCTGTCATGATCCAGCGACGGCGCAATTCGTCGCATTCATTTGGTGACAAGGGTTGGACGCTGAGTGGTTCGAGATAGAAGTACTGCCTCTCGCCAGCGAAAAACCCTAGTAAGACGCACCCGCTCTCTTCAGCAAAATCTTGAATGAGGTTCAAGTCCTGTGTCAAGCCCGGGATGTCCCAACTCGTGCGGAAAGAGTCACGACGGGTGTCGTCGTCCGCATCAAGTTGCTCCGCATCGTATCCAAAGTCGATAGGGATCTCCTCCTCCATAACAGCATCGGCATCTAGGGGAAGAGCACCAATGGCTGATTCATCGTTCAGGATAGATTCTCGAGAAGTACCTGGATCTGTTTCATCCTCTTTGGGCACTTTTCGTTTGCTGCTGTTGTCGTTTTTTGACTGGTCGGAGATAGGTCTTCCAATGCTATTAATCTTTTTCACAAGGTCGGAAAGTTGCTTGTCAAATGCTGTACAATCTTCTTGTTCAATCGCAGGACGACGTTTTTTCCGCATGCCTCCAACGTTATTGCCCGCAGCTCGAAACATAGGCGTGCAAGCATTATAAGCTGCCTCTATCCGCTCCATCTTCGAAAGGCCTTGCCGCTTCTTGCGCACGCTCGACGACAGTGCAAGCGATGACGAGAGCATTGCGCATTGCTGCTGAGCAACATAATTCGCAACTTTCTTTTGGTGCCGAATTGCGTCGACTTCTCGACGCAGGCGTAGAAATTTTTCGCGCTCCACAGCCACCTGCACACGCGCACGCTCTGCTTCGTGAGAGACTCGACGCGACAGTTGCGCCCACCGCGCCAGTCGTATTCGGAACTCGTCGACTTCATTACCAACGGGATCAGACTGCGGCGGTTCTCTTCGAGCCATATCTTGAGCGACCTGAACCGACGGCGGTAGCGAATGAGACTGTTCGGCTGCTGCGCTTTGTTCCGTTCGGGGTCCTGCATACTCAAAACTCAAAATCGTAAGTAACCCGTCAACAGTCTAGGCTCTCCTCGCATCACGTACGCTTTCGATGCAGCGTCGGGGCCACTGCTCCGTCGACGGTGGTCGGTCTCTGTGGTTCTAATACGCTGCTGTCATTTGCTCGTGGTATTCGAGTCTGAGCGTGACGCTCATCGGGTATATGCTGGTCCGACGCAGCCTCTTGTCGATACCTCGCGCCGGTATCCTGCCTGTCATCTCTCCTGTCCGCCTCTCCATCTAGGCCCTGCTGCTCCTGTGCTTCCTCGCGGATCTGTTCGTCGTTGGACCCCGCGCTCTCGAACGCCTCCCCGCCCTGCTCGTCCGCGCTGCCCTCGCTCGGCCGCCTGCGCAGCTTCTGCTCGGAGCTCTCTACGACGGCCTGCAGCAGCTGCACGCCCTCGTCGACCTTGCCGCCCGAGTCGGCCGAGACCGTGAAGCTCATGGTGTAGCGGCCGTCTTGGCCGCTGCCCGCCTGGCGCTCGGGCGCGTGGTAGATGATGGAGCACTGGGAGCGCGCCATGACGGCGCCCAGCTTGCCGCCCGCGGGCCCCAGCACCAGCGGCGCCAGCACCCGCGGCGCCACGCGCGTGCGCACGTCCACGACTCGCACGCGCGAGCCCGCGGCCGCCTCGCCCTCCTCGTCCTCTCGCCGCGCCTTGCCCTTGCCCTTGGCACTCGCCCTGGCGCTCGAAATGGCTGTGGACGCGCCGCTGGGGCCGCTGGGGGCCGGTGGAGCGCCGCTCGGGCGCTTGCGCGGCTGCTTCCGCCGCCCGAAGCCCGCGCCTTCCGCCGGAATCGACGAGCGCGCGCGCCGGCCCTGGCCCTGGCCCTGGCTTTGGCTCTGGCTCAGAGCGGCGGGAGGAGGCGCCGGCTGCAGCTGCGCAGGCTCGCGGGCCGCGCCCCCGCGCACGCCCAGCGAGGCGCCGACCGAGATGACGCCCATGGCCCCCGCCTGTCTCCTCTGGTCAACGCTTGCTTGGTTTCCGTTGCTGGTGGTCAGAAGTAGAGAAGAAACCGGACTTTGCGGGGAGGGCGCGGTAATGTCAGAAACGATCGTGTGATTGGGTGAAAATTAAATAAAGTGATTTGATTGGATAACATTGGCTTTAGTCATTTTTTTCTGTCGTAGCCATGAGCTTTGACAACCTTCATGGGCGTCTAGAGCGCCGAGTTTTGCATTCTTTGGGTATGGTATCTGCCTCGACGCCGTGCGTGCCTGCTATGCCTGTCTACAGCTCGTCCTTCTCGTCCACGGCCTCGGCCTTGTCGGCCTTGTCGGCCTCGTCGGCCTTGGGCTGCTCGGCCGCGGGCTCGGCGTCGGCCTTGGGCTCCTCGGCCGTGTCGTTCGCCTCCTCCTTGGCCTCCACTTTGGGCGCTGGCTTCTTGGACAGCGTGTTGACCAGCTTCTTGACGCCCTGTACCTTCTTGGCCACGTCGTTCGACGTCACCTTGGGCTTCTCGTGGCGCGGGGCCGCGGCCTGCGTCGCTGACGACTCCTCCAGCCACGACTCGAGCTCCTCCACCTTCTCGATCACGTCCTGGCGCTCCTCGTCCGTCACCTGCGGCTTCGACTCGACCCACTCGGCCACTAGCTCGCGCGTGCTGAACGCGTACTCCTTGGCCACGTTCACAGCGATCGGGAACTCCTTCAGCTCGTCGACACGGAACAGGATCGCGTCCAGGTCCTTCTCGAGACCCGAGACCTTCTTGTTGTACTCGGACGCCTCCACCTTGTCGCCGTCGTCGTACAGCCACTCCTCGGTCTCCTCGAGCTTGTTCTCGAGCGTCTCAAGCTGCTCGGGGATCGTCACCTCCTTGACGGCGTCCTCCTTGGCAGCGAGAGCATCGCGAGCGTGGTAGATGAACGACTCCAGACGGTTCTTGGCCTCCAGGTTCGCCTTACGCTGGTTGTCCGCCTCATCCAGGTCACGCAGCATCTTGGTGGACTGCTTCTTAGCATCGGCGCTCATCGGAAGCACCGACTTGCCGTTGTGCTTGTCGTGCACAAACGTCACATCCAGCGACGTGCGGTGCGTCTTCTTCTTCATCTCCTTCTTGAACTCCTTGGGCTCCTCCTCCGCCTCCTCGGCGTCGTCCGAGTCAGCATCGCCGCTCGATGACGAGTCCGCCTTCTTCTTGCTCTTCTTCGGCTTCTTGACCTCGACCTCGACCTCGTATTCCTCCTCGACGGTTGCTTCCGCCTTGGCAATGCGAGCAATGCCGTTCGAGTCGATCTCGAACGAGAGCGTCACTTTGGGCTCGTCCAGCTTCTTCTCGGTCATCTCCGCAGCAAAGTCCTTGATTCCAGTGATGGCGTAGGTGCCAATCTCGACGTCCACGCCCTCCGGCAGGATCGACGGCTTGTCGTAACGGAACGTGCACGACACATCCGTCGAGTGCGTGAACGACACTGACTTGCGCAGACCCAGGCGGTGCGTCTCCGAAAAGAGCGACGCGCGCTTGACCCACTGCTTGCTGTCCTCGTCGTCGCTGTCGGCCACCTCGCTGTCCGTGTCTACAAGGCGCACACCGACCGGGAACGTCGCAATGTCGGTCATGCCGACCTGGCGCACGCGGAACGCATTGCTGATGTTCGCACCACGGAAAGCCGCGCCCAGCGCCATGGCCTCATCGCCGTTCAGGTGCACGCCGAGGTCCTTGCCGCCAAAGTACTCCTTGAGCTGTTGCTGGATCTTGGGCATGCGCACGCCGCCGCCAATGAGCTCAATCTCATCAATATCGTCGATGGTCAAGCCGGCCTTCTCGAGCACGGTCGCGATCGGCGCGATGGCGCGCGGGAAGAGGTCCTCGCACATGTCCTCGAGCTCGCGGCGCGTCATGGCGGTGATGAAGTCCTCGTCCTTGTACAGGCTCTGCATGACGACGGGGATCTGCTCGTTGGCCGAGAGTACGATCTTGGTCTTCTTGGCCTGCGCGCGGATCTTGGCCATGGGTCGCGGGAGCTGGCGCACGTCCTCGCCGATCTTGGCGCTGAACTTGTCTGCGAGGTGCTCGGCGAGGCGCAGGTCGAACTTGGCGCCGCCGAGCGACTCGTCCCATGCGTTGGCGAGCATCTGGAAGCTCGAGACCGTCTTGTTCTTCTTGAATCCGTCGGGCACGACCTGCGCGCTGAGCTCTGCCACGCTCACCTGCAGCGAGGAGGATCCGAGGTTGTAGAAGAGCACGCGGCGCGGCTTGTCGTCGGGGGAGATGCTAGCGTGAACCGTCAGCTGCAGCGCCGCCGCGGCGTTCTCGTTGATGAGCGAGAGCACGCGCACGCCCGCGAGCTCGGCGGCGTCGAGCACGGCCTGGCGCTGGGCCTGCGAGAAGAAGACGGGCACGGTGACGACCCAGTCGCGCACCTTGGCCTCGGCGAAGGCGTCCGTGATCTCGCGCGCGTGCGTGAAGACCATGGCGACGAGCTCCTCGGCCAGGAAGGCGTCGGCGCCGTGCTTGAGCGCGACGGCGCCGCGGTCGGCGCCCGCGTCCGCCGCCAGCTCGTAGGGAAAGTACTCGTCCGCGAGCAGCGAGGCCACCTGCGGGTGGTCGCGCGTGGCGCCCAGCAGCCGCCGGATCTGCGCGTAGGCCGTCTGCGGGCGCCGCACGGCCACGGTGGCCGCGTCGGCGCCGTAGAGCCGCTCCTGGCCGTCGAACGCCACCATGGTCTCCGTCTTGCGCTTGCTGTGCACGTTCGTCACGATCTCGAACGGCGTCCCGGGCTTCACGAGCGCCACCTTGAAGAACTCGCCGCCCAGGTCCACGCCCGCCACGATGGCTGCCGCGCGTCGCGTCACCAGCGCCAGCAGCGCGAGCGCCAGCAGCGCCAGCAGCCGCGGCGCCATCATCTCAGTACCGGGATAGCGGATTTGGATATGAGCACCTTGTGGAAGGGGAAGCCCCGCGCACTCATACTGGGGCCAAGGCTAGTTGAAGGCCGACGGAAATGGGCGGCCACGTGGCCTCAGTGAAACTCGTAGCGGGGTTTCGGCCAATGAGAACGTGTTAAAGACGAATGGAGCCAATTGATTGGATGTAAAATGATTTTTTTGGCGAATCATGGCCTGGCGAGTGGATGCACAGCACATAGTGCGGGACGACACAACATGCGGTTGAATGGCCAGCGCCGTTGGTGCTGTGGTGGAGCACTTATCATACCATTATAATGCAGATGTTGGTGTTCATTTTGGTGTTTATTGTTATTGTTTGCTGCTTCACGTGATTTTGGTGTTTCTTGTTGGAGAAGCCGTCTGTGTCGTCGGATGATTTGGTGCTGGTATGAGTGGGAGGGCTCGCATCGATATTCTTGCTGATGCGTGGAGCTCGTTTCGCGACTCCAGTGCTTACCAGGCACTACTCACCCGGTACCCGAACGAAGCATTTATCAATGAGCACGAGAGTTTGCCTGCTTTTTCGCATGGAAAAACGTCTGGGGTCAGCCGGTCATTGCACGAGTTGTGGTACTTTGTCAACGCCACATCAAGCGGCCTCTTCGTTCAAAGTTTACTGTCGTGGCACTGACCGTAGAACCACTTGGTGCGAGCGTGTTTGCTGGACCCATCTACTTGCAGCCAAACATGGACCAGCTCGGCTACCAGTCGTTCTCGAGCAGTATTTTCATACTTACAGCCATTATGAT
>JAASGX010001051.1:0-10256 GCA_023334415.1 Phytopythium chamaehyphon | reverse complement strand
GAGCTCCACCGTTGGCCTCCCAAACTTGTCCATTCTCACCAGCAGCAGCCAGTCGGGCGTGGGCGGCCGTGACGCTGCTGGCAGCTGCGTTCAGGTCCAGCGTGTACACCTTGCCGTCTCCGCAGCCCATGAAGAGTCGATACTCCATGGCGTCGGCGACGCAAGCGTTGACGTGGGACGGGCAGGAAACGCTGAAGAGCGACTGCGAGGAGTTAAGGCTCCAGATCTTGCACGTCCGGTCGAGCGAGGCCGTGTAGATGCGCGCGTTGACTCCTCCGCGGCCGACGTGGAGGTCAGTGACGGGCAGCGCGTGCTCGGTGAAGGAGCGCATGGGCAGCAGTCCCTGCTGGAAGCTGGAGCTCACGTCGGGCTCGTCCAGGATGTCCACGAGCCGCCAGACGTGCACGACGGCGTCCTCTCCGGCCGTCACGAGGTGCGAGTCGTCGCTCGTGAGCGCGAGCGCCGACACAGCCTTGTAGTGCGCGTCGAACACGAGCACGAGCTCGCCAGTCTTGACGTCCCACACGTAAACCTTGCCCGAGTGGCCGCCCGCGAACAGGAAGTTGCCGCACTTGGTCGCCACCAGGGGCCCCATGGGCTCGGCCACGTGGCACTTGAACGCCGGCACGTCCTTGCCCCAGGCCAGCAAATGCACAGCCAGCTTGCCTGCTTGAGCCACAGCCACATGACCAGAGCGAGCGATTGCAGCCGAGCCAGAGCGAGCCGCGCGGTTCTGCTTGAACACGTACAGCTGCCCGCCGGTGGCTGCGTCGGCCACCAGCACGTCGGGCTCCTGGCTCGAGCCCAGCAGCAGCACGTGGCCCGTGAGCGCGCTCGTCGACATGCTGGCAAGGTGATTGAGTCGCTAATGACGCTTGGGCAATGGTGGGCCAGCGAACAGCTACTCGCGATCCATTGGCGGAAAATGTATTTTACGTGATTTGATTGGATGATAATCGTTGTATTTTGCTTTTTGAACCGTCATTTTGGACTTTTGGAAGAGACCAACATGGCTGGAGAGGATGCGGCCGGGAAGAAGCGCGGAGGAAGGCCCTGGGCGGGCGGCAAGGGCGACGGCAAGCGCCACAAGGGCGCGATGGGCGCGGCTGCTACGGCTAAAGGCGGCCGCGGGATCCTGGTGACGTGCGACAAGACGAAGGAGCGCCCGAGCGTGAAGGACGCGCTGAATCTGCTGAACGAGGCGGCCGACAAGCACTTTCCGAGCGTTAAGAAGGACGAGGAGGAAGCTGACGACCAGGAAGAAGACAAGGGCAGCAAGTCGGTGGAGGAGCTGCTGAAGGAGGAGGTGGACGAGCTCAAGCAGAGCGCCAAGAAACGCCAGACGGGCCGCTTCACGGCGCTCGACACGGGCGTCAAGGGCGTTATCCTTGTGCAGGTCCAGGCCGAGCAGCTGTCCCCCGTGGCGCTGCTCGACAAGGTGTTCCAGGAGGTCGAGGACACCAAGGAGTTCCCCTCGCGCTTCATCAACCGCATGATCCCGCTAGAGCGCGTCGGGTACTCGGGTGTTGACGAGATCTGCGAGATGGCCAAGCCCCTCATTGAGCAGCACCTGGCTGAGCACAAGAAGCAGTTTGAGGGACAAGACGAGGTCCCGCCGCTTGAGGTGCGTGGATGGGACTTGGGATGTGGAGGAGTGTGACGAGGCTGACTGCGTGTGTACTTGCAGTATGCGGTGGAGATCAAGCGCCGTAACTGCACGGGTCTCAAGACCATGGATGTTATCAACGCGCTAGCGACTCTTGTGGGCACAGAGCACAAGGTTAACCTCACTTCGCCGAAGAGCGTTATCCTCGTCGAGGTCTTCCGGGTAAGCATTTGTGAATTAGCTGTATTGTAACTTTGTGCGTGGATCTGAATCATATTGTACTCACCAACAGAACACGTGCGGTGTGAGCGTTGTGACGGGCTTTCACCGGTACAAGAAGTTCAATGTGCGCTCGATCATCGAGCCGCCGGTGTCCACTAAGCCGTCGGAGAAGGAGGCCGACGACAAGAAGACGGAGGCTAAGGTTGAGGAGGACGCGAAGGACGGTGAAGGCGAGTCCGAGGTCGTTGCCGAGGACGGCGCAGACGTCAAGGAGGACAAGGAATAGAGTTACTTCGAAGTACATCAGGGAAGAGGTCAATAACGAATTGATGAACGATGGTCTACAGTATATTGCAAAACACGTTGACAAATGTGAGCAGACTGAATCGGATTGTTGTTGTCCTTGTTTCTCACGCTGACTCGGAAAATGTAGATAAGGAAATTGTTTGGTTGATCGTCATCTCCAGTCTTCTGCCATGCATATGCTCATCCAGACTTTGCTTCTACACATGCAGCTCACCTTTATCAAACTACCTCTTGCAAGGGAGGCGCGGAGGGAAACTGGGTCAGATTGAAGTTCTCCGTTCACACTCGATCAGAAAATGTAGATAAGGAAATTGTTTGGATGATCATCACCCCCAGTTCCCCTCGTGCCTCCCAGATCCTGCTCGTCCCTGTCGTCCTGTGACCAAACACTGCTGCCTGCAACCTGTCCAATCCACCACCACATCCACCCATCACAGCCCACCAACGGCAAGAGCTGACTCATCCAACGCAGCAACGTCTCGCTTCCCCAAAAGTCAACTTTTATATAAAGCTGCACTTTGTTCTCGCGAGGCTCCGGCGGGGGAGGCAGCAGCCAGCGAGCCCGAGCTCCGGCCGTAAAAACCAGAGCCCAAGGCAAACACGGCGACTCCAAGAAGCCGCCGGCCGCCGCTCCGTTCATCCCGCCTAGAGCGTTAACCTAGCGACCGCCGTGCAACATTATTCCTCCTGCAAGAAGTCATCAGTTAGCGCTGGGTTGTTCCATAGGCAGCCAGGATCTACATTAGAGAAACGCACCTTCTTGCTCTTGTTGGCGTGCTTCTTGTTGTACTTCTTGGCCCAGTGCTGGTTGCGCAGGAACTTGGGGTCGAGCTGTCAATTGTGGCAATAGTTGTGAGCATTATGGAGGCTACAGAGGTCGCCAGAAGGCCGGAAAAGCATGAGCTTACGCCGCGGCTCGAGTAGAAGCGGTGGTTCTTCGGCTTCTTGATACCGTTGCGGTGGGCCTTGACCGTGTTGTTACGGGCCGTGTGGTTCTTCTGCTTGACCATTTTCGCTCGAGAGGGGAAGACTTTGGGTTTGCCTGTCGGCCGCCACCACTGGAAGCTGTCGGCCGCTACAAAAAAACCTCGCACCAAACCACTGGTGACCAGTGGCTCCAAGGTTGGAATAAAACCTTGTCTAAACCTCATAATATCACTTATACCCACAATAATCTTCAAATGTTACATTAAGAGACCCAATACAAAGCACAAGTGTCCGATCCTAAGTCAACAGCAGTGACGATTTCCATGACAAAGCTCTGCGTGTGCTCTTGGGATTCCCAAGTGTTGGATTCTTTGAAAGAGTTACTTGCCGAGTCGTGCTCGCTGACAACCTACGCTGAGTGGTAGCGTTTTGCTCGCTGACAACCTTCTGTCGATCCTACGCTGAGTGGCAGCGTTCATCTCATGAAGTGTCAAGCAACAAAAGCTGAAATACAAAAGAAAGATCGGAGCTTTCCTCCATTTGTGCAGTGCCCGAGAAATGTTTGGGTAGCACTTTGAGATCTTCTCCGCCCTACTGCAAGTAAGCAATGCCTTCTTGCCAACCACCTAGCGCTCAGCATTTACTGCCTCGGCATATCAGCAAGGGCATCACACTTCAATTGGCCAAGAGAGTTTGGTGGTTCATCGAGTTAAAAAATCTCGACCACCACGAAGATCGGGAAACGGAGAAGTCCAGGGCGTTAGAGAATGCAAAACCAAGCGAGATCCACGCCATGGCCCGCTGAAGCAGCTAGAGTCGTCGCCAGGCAGTTATGTATTTGACATAAACGGTCGTATTATTCTTGCGAGCACGGTACGCTCTTGGTGTTGACCAGCATGGAGTGCCCAACACCTAGCATGCAGCTCTTGCTCGTCACTTGCGCTTGCGCAGCGAGCGCTGAAAGCAGGCACGCAGCTTGGCGAACTCGCGGTCGCAGGCGCCGCGGTCGACGTTTCCCTTGAGGTCGGCGACGCACGCGCCGTAGACCTGGATCTGCGGGGAACAGTGCGTCAAAAAATGGTGAAAAACAGCAAGAAAATGGGTTATCATCAAGTTTTTTTCTTCTTGAGGTGAAGAAGGGAGAAAGAGACGTACGTCGTGCGGACACTCGGCCAGCATCTGCGAGAAAATCTGGCTCATGCGAACGGGCGCGCTCTTCTGCGGCGGAGCGGGCGGCATCCTGGAGCGATGAAAGCGGAAAAGCGATTGACAACAAGTGGCTGCCACCGCTCAATTTGGAAAGTGACGTCGATCATCTCCTCGACATCACTCAGATGCACGAGATTGGAGGAGAAGCTGCAAATTGACAGTTTAGACGACCAACCCATCGACGACGGGTCTACTTTTGCTCGGAAGGCGCTGCAAAATATCTTGGGCACCTTCATGTTTAGGAGTTCCTGACCAAGACCACTGACACTCTTGCATGTCATCCCTCCAATTTTGAATGCTTTAGGCTTTAGTGATTGAGATGCCGCAGATGTCGTCGCTTGGATACAAGAGAATTCGACTCGTCTTCTTATCGATGTTGGCTTTCCTGCCGAGCTTTGGCTCATTTTCCAGACTCGATCGCTCGAAAATGAAACTATCATGGCGGTCGAACGCGGCTTGGGTCTCCCTGCTGCTGCTGCTGGTGTTCGCGACAGTGTGTTGTACCGGAGAACCTGGACACGATTCTCCTATCAATCCCGAGGGGTGGTGGAAAGAGGACCACCCATTTGGGTACGAGAACCTGTTCAAGCGTCTGCCTGACGGGAGCGTAGTGTTCAACAATGCCTCGGACCCGATGGATGAGCTCCCACCACTTGTCAAGTTCGTCAACTACATCACATCCCGCAACGGCTCGCGAGCTCGGAGGGTGCTGGTGGACATCCGAAAGGATCTCATGGAAGAAGGCTCACGAATTCCCATGAAGATTCAGAACGGGTATTTGACACAGAAAGCCCCGGGTCCTAGTAGATACACAAGAGGCATGACAAGCCCTGCAATGATCAAGGGATTATTTGGCGTGGTGAAAGCTATGGTTGGGTACGTCAAGCAGAAGTATGAAGATTATTTCGCGGGGGAGATGCACAAGAAGCGCATGAAGTTATGGACACCTCGGCAGATTTCCAAGGCCTTTATGGCGCAGTACAACGTCACGCGACCCACGATGAGCGACGAAGAATACGCTGAGCTCAAACGGGTCAAGTATACCCTTCCATTCAAAAGTGACGGCGACAACAGGCGCCTTATGTTTTACAAACGCTTTGGAACGCGCTTTCAACCGTTTGATGGTTACGGCAACGTGTACTATACGCCAGATGACGTTTTGCCCGAGTCAAGTCTGCCCGCTCCGAGCTACCCGTGGAAGTGGAGCACTCATTTATCGGCAGTGCGTGGCATAGCGGTCGAGATCATCAACACTCGCACTGACGACGCTGCCAACACGATCGAAGAGGCGGGCGATAACGAAGGAAGCGAGAACAAGCTTCCGACAACCATCATGCCGTTGACGGATGACGCAGCCAATTTCTTTGACGAGTTCAAGAAGGCGAACACTGAGCCAACCGAAGAGGAGCTGGAGGATGCTGAAGACTTCAAAAAGTATCTGCCAGACTTTCGTAGACTTGAAGAGTTGGACGGTACCACTCATAATATGGACGAGAATGCTACCTCTTCAGGGAATGATGACGAAGAGCTTGTTGATATGCGCACGCTACAGTTTGCAGAGTATGCCGCGACAATGCTGTCGCAATTCCACTTCAGTTCGGGAATCCCTCGGTTCTTGATGCAGAGTAACGAGTCGCAAAGGCTTTTCCCGTCGTTCATAACGTACCAGCACAACATTTCCAAATACCTCGAGGGCGCTAGCAAAGATTTTTCGCAAAAGTCTGGAGATTTGACAGGCTACATCGATGATAGCTCACAACCCACAGTCGACGATGACTTGCTCTCTGCTCGACGTCTGCTTGGGATTGGGACTGGAAATGATACGACCATAGATCCCGCCGAAGACCGAGAACTAGTTGAAGTGGATTCATCATACAAGACCGACGATACAATTTACTCGGCATTGGTCGACTTCTACTCCTACCCCGCAATCGACAAGGAGCTGACGGTTGTCACAGAGGAAGACACGGCAGGACGCCCGCTCGACGAAGCCGTTCTGGAATGCACAGTGCTCGATCCATGTCGGATGCAATCAGGAATCACTGTCTACACCCCACTGCTGTCAAATTTGTCGGTGGTCTCGATTCTTGCGAATCCGAATACTCCGGTAGCCCTCGCTTCACCAACTGGCCTGCGAATGTTGGCTCTCCGCGACATGATCGCGACGGCGTTTGATGCGGAGCGAGAAGCACTACGCCATGGTCTGCAGGCGCCATCAACTGTCTGGTACTCATCGCACGACCAAGAAACAGACGAGCTTGCCGATGCGATTCTCGGGTGGGCAAACATGGACAACGCATCCGAGGTGCTGTCAGCGTTCACCTTGTTCGAGAATTTTCAATCGCCACCCACATCTCCGATCGATTTTTTGCCTTCGTATTACCACCGCGCGGCTCAGTCGTGCAGTTACGTCATGGACACCACAAGGAGCGTCCTGAAGCCGCTCAAGTTCACTGACAACGAGATGGTCGAGTTGATGGAGTTGATCCAGTCCGAGTTTAAGCTGCTCAACGAAGCAGTCGAGGCGTACGTTCGCTTCCGCGACGCAAATCCGCAGCACGAGAGTCTCGTGAACGCGACGCAGAACCAGGAGTACTACTTTGGCAGCGAGTACACTTTTCTGGGCTTTGGGTTCGTCATGCCCGAGACGAACGACAAGAACGCCGTGTACCGTGACATGCGGCTGCCCGTGGGCTTCCACCTGCTGCTTCGCCTGTTCATCCGGTTTATCGAGAGCCGACTGCTGCTGCCAGAGGAATCTCGCTTCATGCTGGCATGCCTGTCGTTGGACCTGAACGCCCTGACGTACTACCGCTGCCACCCTCAGAAGGCTCCCCCAGCTCCAATCCTCGGCTAGAAAGTCACAAACTTTATAACACAACAACCACCGCAACAAATATCTTTGTTGGTGAGCGTCCACTGCTGTCTGTCTGTATTCCCCGTGCTTTTTCAGTTGCTCATGAACTTTTTGTTGGCGGCGAAGCCCTCGACCGAGGCCTTGCCGAGCGGCGAGCTGAAGCAGTACTCCTGCAGGCGCTTCATGACGGGCGTGTCGAGCCTCTCGGGCAGCGGGCTCTTGCCCGACACGTAGTTGAAAATGTCGATCGTCTCCTCGTTCAGAATGTCCTCGTACTGCGCGAGCTCCGCGGCCGAGAGCGCCATGACGTGCTGCGCCGCCCAGGAGCCCAGCAGCAGGTCCACCTCCAGCCAGCCGCGCTGCTTGCTGCGGTAGATGACGCGCTTGCGGTTCGCCTCGTCCGCGCCGATCTCGCGCTCGCCCTGGCTGCTCGCGGGAAAACTCTCGGCCGCCGCCACATGCCGCGCGCGGATCTCGGCGCCGCGCTGCAGCGCGCGCTGCGTCTGCTCGGGGGAAAAGCCGTTCAGGAACGCGTGGTTCTCGGCCGCGGGGTTCGTCGACAGCCCGCGGCGCGCCGACTGCGACGCGCGCAGCGCCAGCGAGCTCGTCGTGCGCAGCATGTTCATGGTCGGCGTCAGGCTTTCTTTTCGGTTTTGATAGGGATGGCGGTGATGGATAATGAGGGGGATTAGTATAGGGGATGTATTTGACCTATAGTATGGGAGATGACCAGAGAGCAATGTGATTTTCCTGAAGTGTCACGATTTTGGGTTTGCCCTGCTGCCGACTTTGTGGTGACGGATGTGACGTGAATTTAAGTTGTTGTGCGCCTTGCCGGGCCTAGTTCATTTCAAAGCAGGCTTTATCTCGACGAGCTTCATCTGCAAAGCACCTAGTTTTTGATGGTGAATTCGTTGCACAGCTCCAATTGATATCTTGTACTGCGGCAAAAAAAACATAAGCAAAGTTGGAGTCTTGCGCCAACACACGGCTGCAAGCGTTGCGGAGTCGGTTTGCATTTGCAAGGGTCTCAGGTGTGGAAGAGTACATGAGCAATTAGTAGGGAGAAGCAGCAGCAACATCGATTCACGAATCGTTGTTCAAATTCGCCACCACCACTAACAGTGTCTATTGCGCAGGTTTGATCGCCTCCTGCATTCCCATGTACGGCCGCAGCACCTCGGGGATCACCACCGAGCCGTCCTTCTGCTGATGCGTCTCGAGCAAACTGATAATCAGACGCGGAATGGCGCACGCAGTACCGTTCAGCGTGTGAGCAAACGCCGTCGGCTCTTCCTTGCTGGCGCGGTGGCGGATATTCAGGCGGCGCGCCTGGTAATCCGTGCACATGGAGATACTGGCAACTTCACCATATTCCTGGCGCCCAGGCATCCACGCTAGCACGTCAAATTTGCGGTAAGCCGGCGCACCGAGGTCCCCCGATGCCATGTCGACCACCTGGAAGTGCAGTCCTAGCTCCGAGCAAAGCTCTCGCTGGATGTTGACCATCTCGTGGAAGAAACTCTCTGCCTGCGTCATGTTGGCAGCGAAGCCAAACATCTCGACCTTGGAAAACTGGTGGATGCGATAGATGCCGCGCGTCAGCTTGCCGCCATGGCCGATTTCCGTGCGGAAGCAGTGGCTAAAGCCCGCGAGGCGCATCGGGAGGTCCTTCGAGTCGAGGATTTCGTTGCTGTGCAGACTTGCGAGCGAGATCTCGGACGTCGCGGCCAGACACAGGTCGGTGTTCGCGAGCGAGTAGATCTGCGTCGCCTCGCCGCGAGGCTGGAACCCGCAGCCCTCGACCATCTTGTAGTGCGCGACGTCAGGCGGGAAGAGCACGGTGAAGCCGCGCGCGCGCAGCTTGCTCAGCGTCCAGTGCACGAGCGCGAGCTCGAGCATGGCTCCCTCGTTGCACAGCATCATGAACTTGGAGCCCGCGATCTTGGCGGCCGCCGACATGTCGAGCAGCTTAAGGTCCGTCATCAGGTCGAAGTGGTCCTTGGGCTCGAACCCTTCAAACAGTGGCCTGTCTCCGTGCTGCGAGACGACCGTGGACGCGTCCTCGCCTCCAATGGGGACATCCGGGTGCGTGTCGTTCGGCAGCTTGAGCGCCTCGACCTCCAGCCGCGCGCGCACCTGCTCCTGCTCGGCTTCCACCTCCGCGATCTCCTTCTTGAGCTCCTGTCCCCTCCGTCTCAATGCTTCAAAGCCCTCGACGTCCTCCTTCTTCCTCGCCGCCGCCTGTCCGAGCTGCTTGGCGTGCACGTTCCGCTCGGCTCTCAGTTGATTGGCCGAGTGCTGCAGCTTGGCCTGGCGCTGGTAGAGCTCGGCCACGAGCCGCGGGTCTCCATCGCTCAGCCGCTTTTGGCAGTTGCTCACCGCTGCGTCCACGTTTTCCACCAGCTTCTTGAAGTCCAGCCGAGCCTGGATATGCCGGTGGATGTGGGCGGATGCGGACTTAGCGCTCGCGTCGCCCGCGCCCTCCAGGTCCCGCGTCGTCGTGATGCCGCGCAAGCCCTGAAGGCCGTCGACGCCATGCGAACTTAAGCCACAGGACGAGCGCAGGAGGCGCCCAGCCAGCGGCCGACCGCGCGACACCAAGCGCAGCGCCATGAGGATCGGCAAGTAGTCCGAAGCGGACCTTTGCACCGAAAATAATAGGTGAACGAACTGTAACGGGTATGGGTAAGAACACATATCAGTTAATCGCGGTTGGGTTTAACACACTCGCTGGCAGCCAGTCATTTGACTGTTGTGAGCGAGTGAAAGGGTGTAACAGTGTCATTCCGACTTTAGTTGCGAGCATGAGACTTGCATGTGCCTTCGTTGATATAGAGTTTGCTTGCGTGTTGGGCTGCACCTCACAGAAGTTCGCTGCGCGGTGCGGTGCGCGGCGTTCTTTACTAATTTAGGTGCAAACACGGACGTAGCTCGCCTGCTTTCATGTCGACACTCTCTCTCCGTGGTCGATGTGCAACACTAGCGAGCCGACATCTCTCCTACAATTTGTTCATTGCATGTATCAATTGGTTGGTGGCCATGAAATAGTCACGGAGATAGCATAGCATAGCATTGTCATTCAAAGCGAAAACGACGAGAATGATGCATTTGATGGAATGGCTTTTT
>JAASGX010001050.1:0-10257 GCA_023334415.1 Phytopythium chamaehyphon | reverse complement strand
TGCACGCAGCATCCGAGCATCCCACAAACACACGGTTCGGTCAAGCGACGCCGTCACAAGTGTGCTGAAAATCATCGACCATTAGCCAGCATATAACACAATCCTGCTTGTCCAACATCAAATGCGTACGTACTTTGGCTTGTTTGGTTGGACGTGCACCGTGTTGATCTTCTTCTCGTGTAGGTCATAGCGCGACTGCTTGAGTGCTTCGGAGCTCTCGCGCCGATCAATGCGCCACACTGTGCCATCATCGCTGCTTCCGTAGTAGACTCCAACCAAATCTTTCCCCGCGGGAGCGAGGTACGTGATTCCAGCATGTTTGGGGGTGGCAAATAACTCCGAAAAGGTTCCACTCCGCATGTCAAATTCGCGGACGCTGCCATCAAAGCTTGATGTGAGAAGCTTAGTTTGGTCTTGGGGAGACACCAACAACTGCGTGATCGGAAGCGTATGCGGTCGATAAACCATCACATCGTCCGCTTGCGATTCCTCATCCAACGATGCTCCAGCTTTAGGAGCTGACCAAAGTGCAAAGTTGCCAAGCTTGTCACCAACAGCTAGTACCATTCTGTCCGACCGCGGGTGGAATGCCATCGAGTAGACTCGATCCGGCAATGCCTTGACCACGTCATGCTCCTGCAGCTCATAGTGCACAACGTCGACCCCACTCGCGTCGACCTTGAGGTCCTCCTCGCGCTCCTCGTCGTCCTCTTCTCCGCCCGCGAGTCCCTCCAGAAACTTTTTCCGACGCTCGTCGGACATATTGAGGGCTGTGCTCGCCAGCTTTGCATCTACCCGCCCCAGCCACTCGTCCGCAGGCTCCTCAGCCTCCTTCCCGTCCTCCAGACTCGCCAACTTCTCGAGCTCGGCCGTCTTGCCCTCAAGCCTTCGAGACTTGCGCCGGGGTGCTGGTTCTTCTTGAACGCGCGGCTTGCGCTTCTCCACCGTCGGCTTCTTGACGTGCACGGCCGTCCTGGCTGCGATCTTGGCCTGCAGTTGCAGTCGGTCGGTCAGTCATCTATCCATATATGACTTCGAGAAATTCGACCGAGCGCACCGTGGACACGCCCATGGACTGCATGAACGCCAGATTGCGCTGGATGTTGGCGAGCCGCTTGCGCTCGTACTCGGCCACCGCGTCCGCCTCGGCCTTGTCTCCATCGCCCTTGACCTGCTTGGTTTCCTTCTTGGCCTTCTTGGCCTCCTCCTGCTCCCGCTCCTCCTCGTAGTCGTCGTCCTGCTCGTAATCGCTGTGGGCCACAGCCTCCTCCTCGCTCTGCTCCTCAACCTTCACCTTGGCCTCGCGCTTGGCCGCCACTCGCCTGGAGCTGCGAGTTGCCGGCGCCATGTCCGCTACGTCTGCGTGCGCGTTTTGGCGCCAAAGGTTAGCTGCCAGCTGCAAGTAGTCTGTTTCCTAGGAAACCAGCTCCGAATTGGCTTTCACTATCCAAGCCAAGGAGTCTGTATAACAGGTCAGCCATTTTCAAGAAGCCGTGGTGATGGCCATGATGATCTCCAGCCGCCGGCTGCTCCGAGCGCCGCGCAGCGTCGCCGCCGCGCTCTCGACCGCCGCGCAGCCGCCAGCCACTGCGCTAGACAACAACCGCCGCGTGGACACCAAGCTCTCGGCGCAGGACATCGCGGGTGCCGCGCTGCCGACGTCGGCGCTGCTCCGTCCGAGCGAAAACGCCCACTGGCAGGTCGTCAAGCCCCAGCACCTGGCCGTGCGTCGTTATCTCAACGTCATTTGCTTGCTATGCATGTCGCTTACCGCTTCGTACAGCACGTGCCAGCGCCGGAGGACTGGGATGAGCAGCTGGAGAAGCTGCAGGAACGCATCGGTGTCAAATTTCGAGACGTGACGCACCTCAAGTGCGCGCTGACGCACTCGGGCGCGTTCCCGCTCAACACGCTGCCGCCTACCGTGCCGGCGCATCGACTGGCGAACCGCAGCCTGGAGTTCCTTGGCGACTCGCTGCTGGGCTTTGCCGTGGCCTCGCACGTCTTCCAGGCGCAGGCACAGCACCAGGAGGGACAGCTCACGCTCGCCAAGTCGGCTCTCGTCAACAATGACACGCTCTCGCGCATTTGCGAGGACCACCTGCAGATGCATGAACTCGTTCTGGTGGCGCCGGACTACAGTTACAAACGCCGCAGCCTCAAGACGTCCTACCAGCGAGGACGCGCCACCATTCAAGCCGGCGCCGTCGAGTCGCTCATCGCCGCCATCTACCTCGACCAGGTGCGGGTTCACTTGTCGGCTTGTCAAGTATGCTATGATACATTTACTCAAGTCCATCGTCACTACCAGGGACTCGAGACTGCGATTGAGTTCATCAACAATCATGTGCTGCCACATGCTGTCGCGATAGCCAAGGGCGAGACCATCTGGCAACCCATCTCGGAGCTGCAACGGCTGCTGCAGGCGCGCGGAGTCGGCCAGCCCACCTACAAGTGTGTGCTCGATGTTGAAGCTGTGTGTGTCAAAAGATATCTAACGATGTGGTTGCGGGCACTCAGGCACCTGCCCAAGCCGCTGACGAGCGAGGAGTTCAAGGTCGCGCTTGTTGTCAATGGCAAGGTTCGTCCACCTGTCTCGCCACCATATCTTGCGGGCCGCATCGTGAGCTGACACGCACTCATGTCCACTCTGAAGACAATCACGACCGGCTCGGGCACGTCCTACAAGGCCGCGCGCGTGGCGGCCGCTGAGTCCGGGTATGCGTACTACGCCCACCTGGTCGATGAGTCGACGTGACCACTTCAACATGCAAGCGAATCAAAAGATCTTTAGCTTAGCGTTCCCGTCGGGCAGGGTCTAGAACTCGGCCTCGTCGCTGGACTCGCCGTCGTTGTCATCGTCGTCGCCCTCCTTGGTGGCCGCAGCCTTGGAGCCCGTCAGCTCCTCGGTGGACACGGCCATGGAGGCCGCGGCCGCGCGCCGCCGCGTGCGCGGGATGATGTTGGACGTGTCGAGCCCCACGAGGTCGTCCTCATTGATCTTGACCTCGGGCTCGCTGGCGTCGCTGTCGCTGCCGTCCTCGGACGTCTTGCGCTTTTTCCGCTTGGGGGCGTCGTCCTCGTCCTCTTCATCTTCGTCTTCGTCGTCATCGCCCTCCTCGTCCTCGTCCTCGTTCTCATCGGCGTCTTCGTCTTCGTCATCTTCCTCCTCGTCCTCTTCCTCCTCCTTCTTGGCCTTGGGCTTCCTCTCCGCCGCCTTGCCCTTGCCGTTCACGGGCTTGTCCGCCTCCTCCTCGGCCTTGCGCTTGAGCGCCGTCTTGCCGTCCGCGCTGCGATCCAAACCTCAGCCGCTCAGCCTTCTCCATACTCAATCGCTATCAAAACCTCCAGCACCAGCGCACGTACGGCTTGCTCGCCGCCTTGTCGTCGCCGCTCATGCTCGCCCGTCGATCGCGCCGCTTTCTGCCAACTGCCAACGATTTCAGGCTCGCGGAGAGCCTCGCCCAGGTCGGCCGGACGGGGGGTCGCCCCTACTCGAAACCACCGCGGGAAGCGGTTGACTCGCGTTTTGTATGCCAACCCCCCGCTGCTGGCTGTCGCACGATCTCAATAAAAGCGCGACTTCCCGTAACGGATGAATACCTGTTGCAGGTTCGAACGCACTTGAAGCGACGCGAGCTGGAAACATGGAGAGCGAGCAAGGTGTCGATGCGGGTCAAGACGAGCAGCCAGCGGCCGCAGAGGACAAGCAGTCGCCCAAGCATGAGCCAGCGCAGCAGGCGTACCGCTCGCAGTTCAACGCGACGATTGCGCCGCCCAGCGGGCCCATCGCGCGCGTGGTACGGAGCTGCTTGGTCATTGGATGGAAGCCGTGGCTGGAGCTCAAATGGGCTGCAGGTTCGCCCGCCAGTAGCGTTCCCGCCGGACTCCAGGCGCGCCGAGATCATCGAAGATGCAGAGGCGGACCTGGAGCAGGACATGGAGGAGGTCAAGGACGCCGTGCACGCGTACAATGTCGACTTCCAGCGCCGCATCGTACGTCTTTGCGATGGAACTACGCAGCCATAAAGCGGACTACCAAACCCGTAGCTATGACCAAAGGATGAAGTTAAGGCACGAGGGCGAGAGCTGGAGGGTAATGTCTCTTCCGAGCGCCAGACTATGGAGCAGTCTATCCAGGAGCTGCAAGAAGCCTTCCGCAAGCAGTTCCAGCAAGCGTTTCTCGTGCTGGAGCAGAAGACGCTGTCCCATTTTGCGCGGGTCGAGGCGCACGAGGTCGCGGTGCAAGAAAAGAAGTGGGTCGTGTTCTTGTCGGTCCCCACTCTGCTTGCTATTATGACATTATGCGTGCAATAAACTGCAGGGTGCGCGAATGCGATGCCGACTTTCGGCGGTTCGCGTACACAACAGTGCCCGAGATCATGGAGAAGCTGCAAGGCACCATCACGCGCAAGCTCGAGAAAAGCCACGAGACGTTCGACATCGAGAACGCTAAGATCCAGAAGCGAGAGAGGAAGACCCTACAGATGCTTGAGAGCGCAGAGCGAAAGACGGCTGCGAGCTTTCAGACCGAGAAGGAGCGCCGTACGATGAAGTTTCTCGAGCGAGATGAGGATTTTCACCACGTCATGCGTGTTGATAATCGAAGCTCCGAGCGGCATCAAGGAGAAAACGTCACTGTGCTGGTAAGTCTGCATCAACAGCTGCAAGAAGAGAAGGGCGTGCGGCAGCAAGAAGACCTCGAGATCCTTGACAAGCTGTCAACCTCGTTCTGTCGCCTGCAAACTAGCATCCTCGAAAACTTGGGCGAGGGAGCCTCCATCGAATAGCTCAAAGCTACCACAAAAAGTAAGATACCCAAAACGCAAAAGCTCAGTACAACACACAATGGAGGGGGAACAGCAGTAGAAAAGGATGTTGAATATTGGATTCGCGTATGGCGCGTAGCTCTCACCGAGCGCTCGGGTCGCCAACCAAACGCCGCCACTGTCACCACTTCCGCGCATCGCCGAAGGTTTCCCGTCGGCAACACGAGGCTGCTGCAAAAGTGAGGTTGCTTGGTCCTCGGCTCGAATAGCCCAGTAAGTCGCCTGCACGCCGCTCGTCCGCCTCCAGCGTCCTCTTTCTTCTTCCGTTGATGTTCAGTCCTCCGACAAACGTTTTACCCGATCTTCTACCTTTTCCGAGAGATCAACGTGCCAAGCGTTGGCGTCTCCCCTGCAAGAGGCGCGCTTAGTTGGTGGCGGCCTTCTTGGAGACGGCCTTGGAGCCCTCGCGGAAGCCGTTCTTGAACTTGCGCGGGATGGTCTTGAGGTAGCGCATGCGGCCCGTGCCAGTGGTGCGGCGGCGCAGCGCCTTCTGGCTCCAGTTGACTGAAGATCCGACATATTGAGAGATAAGAATCCGCCCAAGAGCTACGCAGGCCGCTAGAAGACGCGATGGGTACGTACACTTGCGCATCTTGGCGGCCGGGTAGCCGCACGACGAGCACGTGCCCTTCTGGATGTGGTACGAGCTGCGTCCGCACCGCCGGCAGATGGTGTGCGTCTTGTTGTGGCGCTTACCGAAACTCTGCGTTCCCTTGGTCTACACGATGCCACGAATTGTCGTTAGCCACCCACTCGCGACCCATAAAACCTCGCCTCCTGCTCGTCCGCCGCCTCCCTCCGTCTCCTAGATCTGCTGCGGCCTCTTCCGCTGCGATCCGGTGGCGATTACTGCTGCAAAAGCTGCTCAAGCCGCCGCAGCCATCCATTTCTGTCGGAAGCGCCACGCGCGAGCCGAGCGCCGCAGCAGCCGGCGGTGCGAGCCTCGCGGGCCTCGCGGACGCCTCGGAGCCTCGGGAGAGAGGGGGGAAGGCTGGCTGAGCAGGCAGAGCGAACGCAGCCAGCGCTTACCATGGTGGACTTGGACTCGGACTCTGATGCAGAGCGGAAGGAAGGGTAAAATAAGTCTAGGCGCGGCGCGGCCCACAGAAAAGCGAGCTTCTGGCCATACAAATGCCGCGCGGTATACAAACGCCCAGTCACCTCACCCGCACGGCACTAGAACCAACCAAATGCCGCCGGCGTTCGGCGCGCGGATTGGACAAAACCCTCTCAATTAACGGCGAATGGGCGGAGAGTTACGTCTTGTTGCGCGAACGTTGCTAGAAGAATGTCGACTTGCAACGACGAGTGAGGTTCGCATGGGTTCAAGTGGAAGTGCGCCATTCCTCGATTGTCTGTTGAAGACGGAGTAGACCGCGTTGCTGACGCATTTCACTCTTCTCCAAGTGCCGACAAGGATGACAATCAGTGGTATGGCACGGACCAATGGCTTCGAAGACGCAGACCATTGTGGAGAAGACTCTAGCTTCGTCGCAGATGCCTTGCCGCACTTAGTGCGCCTGGTTAGTGGTGCTGGCAACGATGCCTCCAAGATTGCCGCAGAGCTTTTGTGCGAGCTCGCTAGTGACGGAGAAACCAAGATGCTTCTCTTGTCTTCGGGATGCTTGAAAGAATTAATTGATGCAATTCGTTGTGTCGATGCCAGCAAAAACTATCGCGTGGCTGCTCCACTTATCTTGCTCTGGAAGGACGAAGACATTCGACAGCATCTCCCCGTGGATACTTTACACCACCTAGTTAGAGCTCTACATTGTGACGAGGCAATTCAGAACGATCAAATTACATGGGCGTTGCTAACTCTGTCCAAATATGAAGACCTACGACAACCTCTCGTGAGCGCTGGGCTTTTACATCTCCTGGAGTGTGTGATGGAGAAGTGTAGTGGAGATGTACAGCACCGAGCAGCTACGACTCTATGGAATCTATCTGAGGACAACGCAGTGAAACCTGCCGTACTTGCTGTGAAGACTTTACCCGCACTCATCGGCCATTTGGCGAAACTACACAGAGAATACCGCCTCGAGCGTGAAATCAACTTGGCCACTTCGACACCAGTTTTTGTGCAGTTGTTTCGTGAGGGAACCGGTGAGCTTATGGAAAACGTGTTAGACCTGCTGGGTGAAATGATTATGCGCCCAACAAGTAAGAGCATACGCGACATAGTTGTTGCGGCTGGGTTTCTTCCACCACTCATGACGATCCTACGTGACCCCGCTCGGAGTCGACTGAGAGCATTACAAATACTGAGAGAGATGTCACGTTTTGATTATCTTCAGTCAGCTCTGCTGTCGTCTGGTTCGCTCGGTGCACTAGTAGCGGTTGTGCGAGATAGCTCTCCGAGAGAACAAAATGCCGCCGCACGACTGATTGAGTCGATCCCCCGTTGCAGAGCAAACAACACTATTGCGCAAGTGTTTGCTGGAGAAATTGATGCGATCGCGGAATTATCACGAGATAGCTCGAGCCCTGACAATGAGAAGTATTTCATGGCGTTAGCATATCTCGCACGAAATTCTTCCAACCGAAAACGAATTCTGTCGACGGATGTCATATCTATTGCATTGAGAGCTCTACAAGGAACATGTGGTCGATATCGCCGTTCTGCAGCAATTCTTCTGTCAAATCTCTCTGCCGATGAACACGGAAGGGCTGTAGTTGCAACATCCGGGGCAGTTCTTGTTCTAGTATCCATGCTCAGTCGTGATTTCATTCGTGAGCGCGACAAAGCTATCATCGCACTTACGAATATCGCAAGAAATTCGCAGAAGAATAAAGCTCTGATTGTAGCAAGCGGTGGGATTGAGCCGTTAGTGTTGGTTGCGCGATCGGGGCTTGAAAGCACGCGAGGAATGGCGCTGTTTACTTTGATCCTGGTCTCCATCAATTCCAACGACCACAAGCAAAAGATTGCAGCCGCTGGTATCGTTCCTGATCTTGTTGGAATTCTAAAGCACGGAATCGATGACTTCATGTACCCTTACTTTGGATGGCTGCTCAAATCTAGAGCTCTAACTCTACTCAAAAGCCTCGCTGTTGATGACAACATTGAGAAAATTATTGTTGCAGCCGGTGCTATTGAGCCTGTAGCAGCACTGATACTTGACAAAGGAGCAGATCTAGCGTGGCTGGCCCTCTCAACACTGCAAAATTTGGCGGCTACTCTAGAGCACAAGAAGGCGATCATAGAAGCGGAAGACTGCGTCGAAAATCTTGTATCGCGAGTCCAAGGCACCGATGAGAAGCTGTCAATTGCCGCTATGAAGGTTCTAACCAACCTGGCAATAAGATGCAATGATGCCAAGAAGGCGATTGCTGAAAAGGGACTTGCAGCCGATCTCGTGACGATTATTTGTGACAGCGACGGCGGTCAAAAGCGTTTGCCAGCACTTTCCTTGTTGAACGAGCTTGTTGCTGAAGAAGGTTACAACGAGCTGATCGTGGCGACTGGGATCATTCCTGTTCTAACCAGTCTCGCGACTAACGAGGGGTCCAAGGATTTGGGAATCAAAGCGATTTCTGTGCTGGCACGCTTGGCGGACGCAAAAGCTTTCAACGAAGTAGTTGCTTTAACAACCAAAGACAGCGGGCATTAGTGCATCGTAGGTTACGTTGAGACCATGGATTTGGAATGCTGAATTGTACTGTTGCATATTGATTCCTGATCTGTACAAGCTGAAAAGAGCAGAGTGCCAGGTGTCGCAAGCTACGGGCTCCCATAACTCCTGATACACGACGGCAGGATGCAGCAAAAACAAAAACCAAACTGCCTCGGCTCATAATTTCATCGACGGAGACTAGAAGTCGTGCGCCAGAAGAGAGCTCTGAAGCCGCGTCTGGTCAAAGTTTGCCGTATGGAACGAGTTCAGACTCAGCGCGCGCTTTCGCACAGGCTCGTCGTCAAGGTTATGAGACCCGCTGGAAGGAGCAGGCATCGGGCCAGCCGAGTACGGCCGGTGACCCAAACCAACTTGGTCACCATCGCTTCCCGCTGTATCTGGTAGAGCACTGCGGTTGATCGCCAGCGAGCATAAACTGCAGATCGTTAGCTTCATCTTTCCCACAACCGGGATGTCTGCGTTGATGGTGAGCTTGCACCGTCCGCAAATGACCTGTGTGGTTTGAACCATCGGAGTGAGATAATGCGTAAGCTAGGTCAACGACAATGAAAACGAGACCCACCTCGCCACACTTCTGGCAGTTGTACCGGCGCTTGAAGGCACCAATGTCGTCCACGCAAACAAAGCAAGTCTTCACCTTACTGGGAGCCATCAGCTGGCTACGCCGAGCAAATGTCTGGTTGGCGACACGCTTCATGTTGACATACTTTTTGAGGTGCTCGAGGCTCATGAGGCGGTGTCGGAGGCCTTTGGCTGCAACCCACTGCGGGATGTTTCCCTTCAGATCCGTGAACACGGCCTGCACGACGTCGAGCGTCTTGTGGTCGCGCTTGCTCTCAGTGAACACGACTCCCGACCGGTACATGCTAGCACGAACGAAGCCGTGCGACTTTTCCATGTCAGGGCAGCTCTTGATTTTGACCGAGTGCAAGCACCGCACAAACCCACGACGGCCGTCGACAAGCGTAAATCGGCGCTGAATCTCGAGGTAGCAGAAATCGCGGTTGCGAACGAGCACGTACGGGGATCGCACGGCCGACCAGCGGATGCCGATGAAGACCGCGTTGTCTTGCGGGCGGTACTGCTGGATCTCGTACAGCACGACCGAGTGCAGAATGTCGGGCGAAAGCTTTTTCTCGAGCTGCATGTTGGGGTGCTCCATGTCGACCTCGTAGAGCTCCATGATCTCGTCGATGGAGGCCTCTACCTCGGTCAGCCCTCGGTAGTAATACACCGATCGCTTGCCCTCGTGGTTGCCGCGCACCTTGACCTTCTCGACGCGGATGCTCTGGATCTGGTCGGCGTACTCCCACTTGAGTCCGTCCTGGAAGAGGTCCTCGTTCTCGCTCGAGAGCGACGAGCCGCCCGTGTTGGCGAAGATCTCACCGGCCGAGAAGCGCAGCAGCTCGTCGCACGCGAGGTTGGCCTCCTGCGTGATCTGCTCCTTGCGCGCGGCCGTGAGCGGCGGGCAGCGGAACTTCTTCCACTTGGGCTGCGAGCTCTTGATGGGCATGGCCTCTCTCACCAGCTAACACCGCCGCCGTCGTCTGTCTCCTCCGTCTGTCTGTCTGTCTGTCAAGCCCTCGGCTGGCGCTCGTCTCGACGCCGCTGCGAGCGCGCGTGCGTGGGTGCGGAAGGTTCCCGTTCTCTCTCTCTCTCTTTCTCTGTACAAAAGCCACGGGGCAAAGAGAGTGAGCGAGCGAGCGCTTAGGACATGCGCATCAAGGTACTGCGGCGCCCACCGGAGGCGCCGACGGCTCTGCGGGCGGCTGGAGGCGGCGGCTGGCGCT
>JAASGX010001049.1:0-10259 GCA_023334415.1 Phytopythium chamaehyphon | reverse complement strand
GCTAACGCCGACGCTAACGAGCGCAGGAGAACGGCGGGGAGGTGACGGCGGACGCGATCGGAGCCATCATCCTCGTGGACCAGGAGCACCTGAGTGCCGAGACCGAGTGGGTCGCGGTCGACTTCGTGCTCGACTCAGTCGAGCGCGGCGCGCTGCAGGACCTGAGCAACTACATGGGCACCGAGGTCGAGCCGATGCAGCCCGTGCAGTCAGTGCAGCCGCAGCCGCAGTCGCGAAGGGACGAAGCGCAAGTGCAAGCGCAGCAGGGTGGCAGCGGGCGGCGGGCCAAGCGCATGAAGTACACGAAGGAGGACGACGCGCGCATGCTGCGCTTCCTGCAGGCGAGTGGCGCCACGGCATCGCGCTTGGGCGAACGTTTCTCACTTTCGACTGCTTCCAGAGCCGGCAACTGAACAAGTCCATGGCTAGCGTCCCTGTCAGTGTGTGGGCTGAAGCCGCCCGGCAAAAGGTGCGTGGACTCTCGGGGTATTGGAGAATGACCCACTCGAGTCGCCAGCTAATGTCGCATGGCTGTTGCTTTACTCGGTCGACAGGTGACGCTGCACTCGAGCCAAAGCATGAATGAGCGCTACCGCAAGCAGCTGCGCACCAAGACTCCGAAAGAGCGACGACAGATCATTGCACATGGTTTGGTACGAGCAAGCTCTGCCAAGTTCGTTGGTGAACTCGTCCTAATCAATAAGAACCTGTTCAGGCCGAAGCCCAGGCGCGCACAGAAGAGACAAGCGATCCGATCCAAGATGCCGAAGACGGCGAGAATCCTGCCGATAACACGAGCAACAACGCAGACACCAGCGGTGACAACAATGCTGTAGATGGAGAAGAGCTAGAGGCCCCCGCGGTGCTCGCTCAGGAGCCTTCTCTCCGTCAAGAAGAGTCGAATGACGAAGAGATTGTCGCCCCAAGCGATCAGGTAAGTCCCATCGCGAAGCCCTCTCAGCGGTCGACAGTGCAGGAAGCAATCGCGAGTCCTGATCTCCCACAAGCCCGGCAACGACGTCACTCGTCGCCCGTGAGGACATCGGAGCTGCCGACTCGCCGACAAGAGCCGAGTCGTCGTCAATCGACTGGAGCAACGCACCATTCTCCGGTAACTCGATCGACTGAACATAATAGGTCCAAACAAGCGCTGTCGCCTACCACTGCAAGCCGGAAGCGAGGGCGTGAGAGCGAAAGTGAGAGCGAAAGTGAGGATGGCGATGCAGATGGCGATGAAAGCAACCAGGAGGGAGGACAAGCACCAAACGCTAACGGCGCAGATGCGGACCGTGGTGTCTACTTTACAAGCTTCTGGGCCAAGGCACTTGAAGACTCGTCAACTCGACGCCGCTTGCACAATCTGTTTGAGCCCTCACAAGCACCGCAATCGTCGGCGGAGCCTGCGACGCCTACTCAAGAGCAACCAGAGCCCAACATTCAAGGGCAAACGCCCATCTCCAGCACTGCTAGCACGCCCCAAACGATGCGAAAGCGCACACTATCCGAGTCGAGTCGTGAAAACGAGGCAGCTGAGGAAACTCCACAGCCAACCTCGGCGATGTTTTCGAGCGAGCACGAAATGGACTTGCAGATTGCCCGAATCCAGTTTGAGACGCGGATGGACCTACCTACAGTTGTCCACGCTCTTTACTATGCGAGTGGGGATTACGCAAAGACCAAAGCATTCCTGAAGGGCCAGTCTCCAGCCGGAATATGGTCTGCAGAAGACGACCAGCTGCTAGGTGGCTTGGTCAGTGAAGAGACAACTCGGACCGAGATTGAGGAAGCAATCCAGGATGGGCCTCTTGCGAACATGCAGGTCTCCCATAGCGCTGAGGAGGTGCTTGCTCGCATCCAGTACCTGTTGTAGCTCGCTTGCCGCGAGAATTTGAATATGAACCTGAAGTGTTTGATCGTCATAGTTCGCTCTAGGAAATATTGAATGTGCTCTACTGTACACGTTCCTGCGTCTGTACATCATGGCTCTGCCGAACCGGGTCGTCGCGGAGTCTCCGTTGTTGTGGTCGGCGTGACGATACCGGAACTTGATACAAGATATGTGCTTCCCGCTGGTTCGCTAAGCGAGGACCGCCTGCGCTCCTCAAACTCTCTCCGAAACTCGCTTGTCGGGATTCCGTGCAGCAAAACAACCGAGTGCGCACGCTTCAGCCCCATCCACCCGGTGATATGTACCGAGGTGCCATCAGAGTCCATGCCGGACGGCTGTCTGCTGGCGTAGTCGCTACTGCTACTGCTGGTGCTGCAGTTGCTGTTGCTGTTACTGCTGGCGCCGACGCCACCACTTGTGTTGCTCAACGTACCGCTCAGACTGCTGGATCTGCTGGTGCTAGTGGTGCTGTCCAACCCAAGTTCTAGGTGGCCGTGCGCATCCAGGAATGCATGGTCGGACTTTGGCTGTTCTAGCTGTTGTTCGCCCTCGTGCTGATGCTGCTGCTGTTGCTGATAATGTCGTTCAAACCACTCGTACATGACCTCATACGTCGTCATGTGCCGGAACGATAGATAGATGTGAAACGAGGCCAGCACGACGATACAGATGAGCTGCATCAGCGGTAACACTGACAAGGCAACCATGGCAGCAATCACCGCCGAGCCGTTCGGTCGGCTCTCGGACGACTGCGCGTGCACTCGCGCGATCGAGTAGCCCGTCACCACGAGTTGCGTGAGGAGCTGGAGCATCGTGCACGACAGCAGCCCAACGAAGAGCTGGTAGTTGCGCGACCCGATGCACGTGTTCAGGTACACGCAGTGGTGGTCAAACCCGGCCACGCACTTGTTGCACACCGCACAGTGGCGCGTTCCCAGGGCGAGGGCCACGTCACACACGTCGCACTTGGCCGTCCTGCTCGCCGCGAACGCGTTCGGCGTGGTCTGGTCCCGCGTCGAGGTCGGCAGTTCCGCGCTGACCGTGGCGTACGTCGGCGCGCTGTGCGCGTCTAGCGCGCCGGTCGCCCCGGACGCCTCGCGGTCCCTCCGCTTGTCGGTCAGCGCGGGGTCCGCCGGGTCGTACACGGAGATCTGTCACGCAGCGAGGTCATCAGCGCTGTTCTGCCGACTTTGGTGGCCTGCGAGCCCACGCACCGCGAGGAAGAGCGCTGCGGTGACCGCGAGCTGCGCCGAGTAGAGCACGAGCACGGTCTGCCGCAGGTCGGAGGGCAGCTCGCGCGCGCTGAGCCCGTAGAAGGCGCCGCTGGAGAGCAGCCAGACGCCCGCGACCTGTGCTCACCAGCGCTCGTCAGTCGCGCTCGCGCTCGCCAAGCGCATTCTCAGCACTGAGAGCCCACCGCCAGCTGCGCCGGGTGCAGCGGCCGCTCGAGCCCGTGGCGCCGCCGCCGAGGCCGAGGCCGCGCGCGGCCCATCTCCTGCAGCGCCCGCGTCTGCGTCTGCGTCTGCGTGTGGGGCTCGCCTCCGCCTCGGCCGCCGCTGGGGGCGCGCGCCAGTCGCATCGCTGCCGCCTCTCAGCCCAAATTACGCGCGGAAACCGCCAGCATGTGGGTGCCGAACCCGCCGTCTGTGATGAGGAGCGGAGATGATATCCTTTCCAGCTGCGCCTGCCCATACGAAAACCAAGCGGGCGGATTTCCAGCCAATCATCGATCGTAGGCGATTGGATTTTCCGATCGCTGCTCAGCAGTAAATGGTGGAGGCGAGCGCGCAGACCGACATGGCGGCGCCGCTCTTCCGCGCCTCGCGCGTGCTGCGCGCGCTGCCCTCGCCCTGCTACGTCCCGCCGGGCATCATGGGCAACGTGCCGCACCTGACGCCGGGTGCGTGGCCGGCGCGGAATGAATGCGAGGGATGGCGGCGACTGACGCCTTCGGGCTGCTGCAGACATCTGCGCCACCGTGGGCGACCTCAAGGCGCAGGCCGTGGACTTCGCCGACATGCAAGTGGCTTCGCTGCAGTGGCAGTGGTGTGGTAGTGGCGTGGTGGGGAGCGCTGACCCGGGCCGTGTCGCTCCGCAGCGCGTCCAGCGTGCCGCTCGTCCAGGCCAAGCGGATAGACCTGCGCGCGTTCCTCAACGCCGGCGACTGCGCGTTGCTGCTGTCGGCGCGCGACTACACCAACCAGTCGGTACGTGCGGCCGCGTGATCCGCCAGAGGACTAGGGACGGAGCTAACCTGGTGCCGCGGCTGCAGAACCCGCCGTCGTCCAGGAGCGGCTTCATGATCGCGACGGCGAGCGGGCGCCAGACCATCACGCCCGAGCAGTACATGCAGGCGGCCGACCTGCTCAGGCCGGAGCTCGTGGTCGCGCTGGCGGACGAGGCGCCGGCGTCGGGCGGGCAGAACCGCCAGCGCGCAGCGGTGCAGACGTCGCTCGACTGGCTGGACGCGTGCATCGCTCACAACGCCTCCAAGGCGCCGATGTGCGGCGTCGTCGTCGGCGGGGGCGACGAGCAGCTGCGGCGACTCAGCGCGGCGCAGACGACGGCGCGCGAGGTCGACGCCGTGGTTCTGAGCGGCCTGGACGCGTGCGCGGACGACGAAGAGCGCTCGAGGCTGATCGAGGCGGCGCTGAGCGAAGTGGCCAAGCCCGACATCCCGCGCATCCTCACGGGCATCGGCCACCCCCTTCAGGTGCTCAAGGCGGTTGCGAGCGGCGTAGACGCCTTCGTGTCGCCGTTCCCAGCGACGCTGACCAAGGAGATGGTGGCGATGGCGTTCTGGGTCGAGGAAGGCGGCGCCGACGACTCTCCCGAGCGCGAGGCGCTGCGCAAGGAGCGCGGCTCGGTGCTCTACCTCCGCGAGAAGCGGTACGAGCGCGACTTTGGGCCGTTGCTGCCGGGCTGCGAGTGCTACGCGTGCAAGAACTTCACGCGCGCGTACCTGCACCACATGCTCAACGTGCGCGAGATGCTGGGCGATATCCTGCTGTACCTGCACAACCTCCAGCACTACTACCGCTTCTTCGCCGCGATCCGGCGCGCGATTGACACCGGCGTGTTCCCCGCGTACCTCACCGCGTTCTCCAGCAAGTACAGCGAGCAGGAGTCGACGGCGTCTCCGCCCTCGACGCCCTTGCTCGTGGAGGAGCGCAAGCGCCAGCGGGAGGCCGACAAGGCTGCCGAGAAAGCGGCCGCGCGCGCCAAAAAGCACCAGCGCGCCGAGTAGACCGGGGCCCCGTGGCGGCCGGCTTCAATGGCGAAGCGCGTAGCAATAGAGAGCGCGCGAATGTGTATCCTTCGGAGGCGCAGTGGTGCTTGGACTCCACTTGGAGCTGGTCATATGATACTAGTAGTGTACCCATGAGTGCTCAGCTTTGTAGCCAGGTGTATTTCCGCCAATCACGGCGTTTGCCGTTCGGTTTTAGCCAACCGCGTCTCGCCAACTCAAAAACCGTGTCTGTCGGAATGCTGGTCACCCCCTGTCTCTTCCTTCCCCCAGCCACAGAAGGCACTTGCAAAAATGCCGCCGCCCGCCGAGTTCGCGTCCATGGTGGACGAGCTGCTGTTCCACGACGCGGCCGCCGCGCTGGCGCTGCCGCTGCCCGCCCGTCTGGCCGCGGGTGGCGCCTCCGCGGGCGATGACGACGCGTTCGTGGCCTCGCTGCTGCGGCTGGAGGGCGACGACCCGGCGGCCTCGGCCGACGACCTGGAGGTGGCGCTGCTGGCGGGCGAGATGCTGCTGGGGGCCGACGACGACGCGGCCACGGACGTCGCCAGCGAGGGCGCGTCCCCTCCGCCGGCCTCGCCCTCGCCCTGCTTCTCCTTCGGCTCGCCCCTGCCCGCCTCAGCCTCGCCCTCGCCCTCGCCCTCGCCCGCCTCCCCCTGCCAGCCGTACTCGCCGCCCCCGCGGTCCGCCGCCGCCTCGACGCCGCCCGGCAGGCGCCAGGCGCCAGCGCTGCGCCCGGCGCCGCCGCAGAAGCAGGAGCCCGCGCGCTCGCCAGTGGCAGCCACCGCGCTGCCGTTCGCGGCCTCCGCGCTGCCGTTCGCGCTGCCCGTGGCCTACTTCCCGCCGACCGCGCTCAGCGCCAGCCAGAAGCGGCCGTTCACGGAGGTGTTCCAGGGCGCGGCGGCGGGCGCGCAGGCGGACTGCAAGGGCGCCGCAGGGCTCGGCGGCAGCGAGAGCGGCAACGACCACTCGGCCAAGAAGTCCAAGCGCGAGATCCGCCAGATGAAGAACCGCGAGAGCGCCAACAAGAGCCGCCTCAAGCGCAAGGCGCAGCTGAGCGAGCTCTCGGCCGAGGTCGCCGAGCTCAAGAAGAGGGAGCAGGAGCTGCAGATGGCCGTCGCCGGCCTGCGCGCCGAGAACAAGTCGCTGCAGAACCAAAACGCCTTCCTGCAGTCGCTGGTCACGAGCTTCAAGCACGGCGAGCACGGCGCCAGCAGCGCCGCGCCGCAGCTCATGCTGCAGCCGCGCCAGTACCAGCAGCAGCCCTCGGCCCAGAAGCTCATCGCATCGTCGTGCGACCACCACCCGTCGATCCCCGCGCACTCGAACTTCGTTGCGCTGCCCATTGTCGACATGACGGACATGACGGATCTCGAGAGCTGCCAGGAGGCCGACGACGAGTTCGCGCTGATCGAGAAGCGCTCGGTCAAGCGGAAGCGGTCGTCGCTCAAATCGCTGACGACGGCGTCCGCCGCCACGCTGACCATGTGTGCGTCGGTGTTCGGCATCACGCTGCTCACCAACTACGAAGGCGACTACACCTCCACGAGCCACATCCGCCACTCCGGTCGCGTGCTCCACGAAGCAGGTCCGACGTCTCCTGCTCTTGGCGCAGAGGGGTGCTCGCCGGATCAAGTGTCACTTGCTGGGCTCCTGTGGCACAAGCTGCTGGGTGCGTGGACCGTTCTGTCAACGTCCGACCTGGCGTACGGTGTCCTGTTGAACGTGCTGTCGTTCATGGTCATAATGCTGGTCTACCACTGGTGGCAGCAGCCTTCATCGTCCGAGTCGACAAAGCAAAAGGCCAGTCGAAGCCATTTGGACGCTCGCAATGGCCGTTCGACCCACCGTCGCCACCGCATCTGTGGACACGAAGTCGACGCGAGCATGAAGCAGCGGGGTGGCAGTTGGCAGCCAGCGGATTGCGACAGCGACAGCGATCAGCTACTATGAAAGAAGATGCCAAGAAGTGAAGTGAAGTAGTATTTGATCTTGAAGCATGCGCAACGACGCCAGATAAATGCAAGCTCTAAGTGTATCCTAACTCAAAACAATCTGGTCGCCATTACGATTGCAAATGCACAACCATTTGCTCCACTGGAGCTGCCTCGCGCTCGAATAGCAGCGCAATTCCGGCGTCGGGCGCTGTCAGCTCTTGAGCCAAGTGGACGCATTGCCGAAACAGCTCGAGCGTTGACCAATTGCTACGCTGAGAACCAGCATTCGCCTGCTGTGGAACGACTCGGCCAAGAACGCCGTCATTCACGAAATCGGCAAACGCCTGGGTTTGCGTGAATTCGGCGAGGAACGGCTGTGCGTGTGGAGGCATGGAGGCGCAGAAGGCGTAGCGGTCAAAGCTCACCGAGAACGCGAGGATCGAAGAGCGACGACGAGATTGTCTCCCATACATGTCGGGCGTAGGTAGCGGGCGCTCTGGTCTGGATGGTGGAGACGCTGGAGACAGCTCAGATCCTCCCGATCCGTATGAAGAGCTGCGTTCAACTCGAATATAATCGCGATACTGGCGAAACAGCTTCGTGAAGAGCGCAGCGAATGCCCCTCGAACTGTGTCAACCCACGGCAGCAATTGATTCTCGGGCTCAACCTGAAGTGGGGATAGCAGCGAGAGCGACAGAAGTCGCTCCGCAAACTGGCATGCGTTGTCGTACGGAAGCGGAGAATTGAGGAACCGCAAGCGAACGGGCCGCTTCTCTCGTCGTAGGCGGTCAATCGTCTCCTCAAAAGTCAGATCGAGCGTTGGAACACCATTGATGGCGACGAGAAAACTGCCTGGAAAAATGAGTCCCGAGCGCTCTGCTGGTCCCGAGAGTCCGTTCTGCAAGCGCGGTAGCGCCTTCACGACAGCTGACCCACTCAGTTGTGTTCCGTGCTCGAAATTGTTGACGGCTAGCAAGCGGATATGGGTCGACTCGAATGTGATTCCGAGCTGTTGCACACAACACGGATGAGTTAGTTCGCATCTAGGTGTTTGATCTTTGGAAGTAGCGTTTTTGGCACACCGGTCCCTCTCCGAAAGCAAGCTCGACTTCATGAGAATGTGATGGTCGACTTGCTGTTGGTGCCAGTGGTGGCGAGCTTGGTGGCGGAGACGACTGTGAATCGCCTCCTTTGTGTATCCTGTGGCCTCGATGGCGCTTCAAGTGAGAACTTCTAGTACTGCCAACAGGTCGCGGGACGATCCCATCGAGCGCCTTTGTCAACTCGTTGACTTCGTGTGATGGCAAGTGCGGGATCGAAAAGTCCATCGGCCCACCGTCGACCCGTGAAAAGATAGGCGACACAACCTTGTTCTTGTCGAGGTGGACAACGACGCAAGAGGCAAAAATCTGCGAGCCAACACGCGTTGCCAACGAACTGGTGTGCAGCCCAATCATGTACGGAACTGGAGCCTGTCAAAGATTCGAGTTGCTGTTAGTTAGATACAGATGCGATAAGTAGTGGAGTGCACAGACAGACCTGAAGATAGTCCACGAGCTTCACTGGAAGAAAAGGGATGTAGACGTGCTCCCACACGAACGGGTACATGAGTGCACAGAGCGCTTCACACACGGGTGTCAAGAGTCCAAGGTGCTGTCAACGTTCAGAAACGTGTAAGAGCCAAATCTTAGTCTTGGTAACATCAAAACCGTACGTACGTTGGTGTGGATGAGGATGCGCTGCTCGAGCAGCATGCAGTTGATGATGTAGATCACGTTGTCAAGACTCAAGCACTGGAAGAGAAGCTGGAAGCAGTGGTCATCCAGATGCTGTGCCTTACCTCTCTGGACGTGGTAGCGCAGCACTTGCGGCTGCACTTGCTCTTGGTTGACGCCTTTGTCAGCGATGTCGTCAAGGTGGAGCTCAAGCATGCTGCCAGTAGGCGGCCGCTTGACATTTGCGACGAGATAGGCCAGTTTGCGGTACACTTGTTCTTGTGTATCGTCGTCGTCTGGTAGCTCTTCCGGTCCAACGCAGAATGCCGACGCGCGAACGACGCTTACTTCGTCTTCAAAGCTAGGTTGAGCTTTCCCTTCTCCGCTTTGAAACGAGCTGAGACTATGGCGCGGGGAAATGAACCAGCTGCAGTGGTCACAGGCTTGTGCAATGCGGCTGTGCACCTCTGCGGCAGCCTCCTCGTTCTGTCCGCTGAGGTGGCGATACGCCCAGCTGCGGTCATCGCGGCATCGATTGCTGAGGTGTGAAATCTAAAGTGGTGGCAGCGCCTGCGTCGTCGAGCGTACCTGACAATCTCCTTGAACAGCGAGAAGAACGGGTGCCTCGAGATGAGGCAGAAGACTCGCGGCCTCCACACCGAGTCTGGTAGAAAAATCAAAACTGTGAGGCGAGCGACCAATCCTAGTCCACCGCGCCGCCCGCGCGCTCACCCTGGCCATCCAGCTCCTCGAAACAGTGCAGCGCGAAGCCGTAGGCGCGCGCGCCGTCCCCGCACGTGAGCAGGAACGAGAAGAAGGACGGGCGGCGGTCGTAGGCAGACGGGTTGCGCAGCACGTCGGCGTCCGGCACGCAGAACTGCGAGGCGAGAGCCGCTGTCAGTTCCCTCGGCCATCACTCGGAGCCAGTCGATAGCGCTGCTGCAAGGCGCGGCCCACGCACGAACTGGACGCCGCTCGGCAGCGGGAAGTCGCCGTGGTCGGCGCGCGGGAGGCGACGCGCGACGCAGCGCTCCAGCGCGTCGCCCTCGAGCGGCTGGCGGTCGCCTACGGGGCAGCGAGACGCGGCGTGGGCGGCGGTCAGCGCCTGCGGGCCACAGAGAAGCGGAGATAGGGAGGCGCACCGCCCGCGGGCTCCGCCACGACCTCCACGAAGTAGTCGGCCAGCCGCGCCATCGCTGATGGCGAGCTGCAATGTCGAAGTGCCGGCGCATAAAGATTAAGCCAATTATGAGCAAAGAATGAGCATTGTGTGGGCCACTACAATCTTACGCACACACAACTCCTCTCCTCCACTCTCCAACACCATCTACTATTTATTCATCACCTCCTACCATTTTGCTTCCTGCGATTTCCTTCCTCCACCTACTCATCCTTCCATTCTTACTCACAATATCCACGACAACCACTCCGACACTCCGACACTCCGACACTCCGACACTCCGACACTCCG
>JAASGX010001048.1:0-10270 GCA_023334415.1 Phytopythium chamaehyphon | reverse complement strand
CAGTGTGGCTTGCATCTTGATGAGAGCGCGAATGGCAAGCGCGACGTTCTTTTTGCGCTCAAATCGGTTTAGCGAGACAAACATGTGGGGGTTGCGCGGTTCGGCGGGCTTGAACTTGGCAAACTCTTCCACATCAACGGGTGGGTAGAGCACGCCAAGCTCTCTCTTCAACGTGCGGGGCATGTTCGCGTGGAACACCGAGCGCGTGAACTTGCTGTTGACCACGACCTCGTCCGCGCTCACTGCAGCCAAATCCACCACAATGAGCTCACTGAGCAGAAGAGCGAAAGAGTGGCGTGCAACGGGCAGACGCACCGGTGGTGATCTCCTCAATCCAGTCGAGCGGGGCGCGGTACGCCGCCTTGGCCTTGGACCCCGTCTCGACGCTGAGCAGCTTGTCGGGAAAGTGCCCGTAGAAGAGCACGGGCTTGCCGAGCGCGCGCAGGAAGGGCACGCATATCGAGACCTGGTCCACAAAGAAGACATCGACGTCGTCCGTGTGGCGCAGCGAGACCACGAGCGTGACGAAGAGCACGCGCAGCGAGGCGCAGAGCGCCCAGAGCCGGCCCAGCACGGTGCGCGGCAGCCAGTCGCCGTAGACGCGCACGGCGTGGGCCAGCGCGCCGTCGCCGCGCGTCTCCTCGAAGCAGTGCGCCGGGTCGTGGTGCGCCGTGAACATGGCCACGCGCGCGCCGCGCCGCTGCAGCGCCAGCATGGCGTTCACCACCAGGTTCTCGGCGCCGCCGATGCCGAAGTCCGGGTGCACGAAGCCCACGCGCAGCGGCTGCCCGGCCGCGCGCCTGCCCGCCGGCCGCACGGGTGCCGACGCGTCCAGCCCGCGAGCCACGGCGCGCCCCAGCCGCAGCAGCAGCATGCAGAGCGCCGCCAGCACGAACGCGAGCATGATCGCCAGATAGGACGAGGAGCTAATGTGGAAGTGACGTGTGGCAACCAAGATTTCCTTAAAGTGATGAAATGCCTCTTCTATCGCATAAGATCTTTAAATTCAAGTGTGCATTCCTTCGACATCTGATAAGGATCTTGAAGATATGGCTACAGGCGCAGCTCGAGCATCTGGTGCGAGTCCGGGTAGTTGTCGACGGGCCCGGCGTACGACACGGGCCGGAGCCCGACGCGCGCGTAGAAGTCGACGCGCCATCCCTTCTCGCACTCGGCGCGCACCAGCTGCGCCTTGAGGCCGCGCGCCTCGGCCACGAGGAAGCGCAGCAGCGCCGTCGCGACGCCGCGGCGCCGGAACTGCTCCGAGACCTCGAGGCTCGCGACGTACAGCTGCTCGACGCCTTCGTCCAGCGCGGGGAAGTACGGCGGATACCCGCGCCCAGCGAGCGCGTGGCCGGCGATGGCCGGCGCCGACCCGTCCGTGGAGGGGAGCTCTGCCACGAACGCGCGCACCCCGCGCTCGCTCCAGTCGGTGCGAGGCAGGAACCGCCGCAGCGTCGCCTCCATCTGCTCGTTGACCTCCAGCAAAGGCAAGTCCTGCTCCTCGAGGGCGCGGATAACGACTGTCTGCTGGCTGTCTTGCGGCTCCATTGGTGAAAATTACGTTTTCGTGTGCGTCCCTCGTGGCGAATTGATGAATGGCACCTTGTCATCGGCAAGATCAGTGGCGATGTGGCATTGCTTGCTTGCTAATCAGTTGGCATGAATGGTTGCTTGCAGTTTGCCTGAGGGAGTGAAATTAAAAAATGCGTGGAGTTTGGTGCTCACAAAAGAGCTTTTTCTTGTTTCTTGACATGCAAGAGATTGCAGTGCGGCGATGATACCGCACCCTCTCTGTTTTCCCTACACATGCAAATGAAGATGCGAGCGCCATCGCCTTGGGTGTATCATGCAAATAGACTTGATTTTTATGGCGTTTTTGTTTGGGTTTCTGCTTTTTCTCGATCTTGAAACTTGAGTTGGCGGCGCTGCTACTGTTGCTGCTGCTCGCTGTCTCGTGTCTTGGTTTGTCGAAGATGGTCTCATACAACCTCACTTATCCACTCACTACGGGCTGCTAGTCGCGCTGGTTCAACTCCCATCGCGACCCCTTGGACAGCGCGAACTTACTCCGAAAGCAGCTTGTTGACAGCGTCCGTAATGCTGCCACCAAACGCCTCAAGCGCGAGGCGGTTCGACTCGGCGTCACCGAAGCCCATCGACGCGAGGACGTTCATAGCGTCTTCAATAGGAGTAGTCGTTGCCTCCTCGGTCTCTTCGGCGGTCTGGACCTTCTCGAAGCCGTCCACGACCTCGACTTCGGCAGCATCGACGATCTCCATGTCTGAGTCGGTCGACTCCGTCTCCGCGAAGCTAGCATCGATAGCGACGGCAGCAGGAACAATCTCGGGGGTGTTCTCAGCTGATCTCGCGACACTGAAGTCCACCCAAAAGCGATGGCCAAAGCCGCGACCAGCGGGATCACACACGCGCCAGTAGCTGGCATAACGGCCTGCCGTGGCCGGGGCCACAAGATCAACCCCGGCGATGAATGCCTCGCCAGGCTGAAGAGCAGGAAGCACAACCGTTTGCGCAGCGCGCTGTGACATCAGTTCCGGGTGGCCGCTTTGCACAGTCATGTAGCAGCCCTCTGGCCACTGACGCTCACCGTTGTTCTCAAGCTTCCACATCTTGCGAAGAGTGGTGCCGGCCTCGACCACCGTACCGTCCTCGATCGACACGTCTTCGATGAAGCGAGCCTCAAGGTCCGATTCCTCGCTCGAGCTCCATCCGAAGCGTCTGCCGCGACGGCCGCCGTGGTGGCGGCGACGATGGCAGTGACCCTCTGATTCCGACTCGGAATACGACTTGGGGTGGTGATGACCGTGGTGGCTATGTGGTCCATGGTGTCCGTGGTGACTGTGGTGTCCATGAGGTCCATGATGGTCGTGGGGACCATGATGCCCGTGGGGACCATGAGGGCCATGGTGACCGTGATGCCCATGGTGACCGTCGGGGCTGTGATGTCCGTGATGTCCGTGGTGTCCGTGGTGTCCACGAGGGCTGCATCCGTGGCGCCCGCCACGTCCCCCGTGATGGCCGCCACGTCCGCCGTGGTGGCCATGGAAACCTCCACGACCACGGTGCCAGCCACCAAACATCCAGCCAAACGGAGCATCAGGCTTGCCAGCAGCGTCCCCCTCAGCCGGAGACTTCGCCTTCTCTTCGGCATCGGCCGGAGCCTTCCCATCCTTGCCTTCGGGCTGGCCCCAGAACGGAGGGCCGCGGAAGCAATGCGGCGGCGGCCCACGTGGATGACCATGCGGGCCGTGGAAAGGGTCATGCAGAGGTCCAAAGGGTGGCATCTCAGGCATACCAGGCATCATACCGAATGGCGGTGGCGGCGGAGGTCCGTGATGGAAGTGCGGTGGAGGGGGTGGGCCGTGGTGGAAATGAGGGTGAGGGTGGTGATGGCGGCCGTGGTGCTTCGCCCACTTCTTCCACATCTTCTTCTCGCATTTGTGCTGTTTCTTCTCCCACTTGGCCCACTTCTTCTCAAACTTTCCCGGCTTGTCGTTATCCTCACCGCGGCGGCACACCATCTTCCAGGCGCGGAACATGCCCGGCTCCTCAATCTTGGTGAACGGGCCATGAGTCTCGCTCCACGCGCCGCTGGCTTCGCACGTCTCGCACAGGTCGAAGTCGCCCACCGTCGTCGACTTAAAACGAGCACCAACGATCGGGCTCATATCGCACCCGTCGCACGTGACGAATGTGTGCACCTCCACGCTCGGGCGCTTCTGCTTCGGCGCACGAGTGGGGTCGGTGATCTTGATGAATGGCTCGTGGCTCGTCCACTTGCCGCTGGCCTCGCACGCCTCGCACAGGTCAAAGTCGTGCTGTTCGAGCGACTTGTAGCGGACGCCGATGATCGGGTGCATATCACAGCCATCGCACGCAATGCCGTGGTGCGTAACACCGCTCGCCGGAGCTACCGTCTTTTTGTTCTTCTTTTGCTTCTTCTGCTTCTTTTCATCGTCGTCGTCATCGTCGCTGTCTGAACTGCTGCTGCTGCTACTGCTGCTGCTACTGCTCGATGAACTCGAGACAGAGGAGGCATCGCCGTCGTCGCGAGACATCACGTCGTCGTTTATGCGGACGATTCCGGCCATCGTCGCCTTGGCCACGCGAATCATCGTGCTCTTCATCGACGGGCAACGCACAAGCAGGCGCTGCGCAAAGATCAGCAGCTCGTCGAGGCGCGCAGTGGCGATCGCTTCAAGCTCGTCGTGCTGCTCCTCGTAGACGGCCTTGACCACATCAGTGACGAGGTCCTTGAACTCCTCCGACGCGCTGAGCTCTTCAACAGCCGTGCGGAACTCGACGTCGTCCAGCAGCGTGAGCAGATCTTGCTTGACGGCCGCGAGCTCGGCGAGGTCCTCCGCCACGTCCATCGACTCGAGACTGGCGACCAGCAGGTTGAGCGCGTTGGCGACCGTCGCCTCCTTCTTCTGCGCCTTCTTGAGCGTGTCGAGGCGCGCCGACAGCTTCGACATGGCCGACACGAGGCCTTTAAGGTGCGTCTGTGCGTGGGCGGCCGCACGAGCAGCCACCGAGGGGGCCACCGTGACCGTGAGGCGCTCCAGCTGCTCCTCGACCATGTACTGCGCGAGCTCCTTCAGGTCCGCGTCGCGCGCCACCGTCACCTCGTCGCCCTCCGAGTCCACGTAGCGCAGCGAGAAGGCCGCGTCGTCGCCCAGCAGCGAGCTAGCGGCCTCCGCCACCTGCGCGAACGAGAGCGGCGCGCCGTCGTCCGCCTCGAGCGGCAGCAGCACGGGCGCCACCGCCTCCTTGGTCGTCAGCTCCACCGCGCGCGCCATGCTGTCCGTCGTCCGCTTGGCTGAGGCCTGGGGGGCTGGCTGTGGTTGCTTTTGTTGCTGCTGTCCTTGCTCGTCCTTTCTCGAGCCGGAGAAATTGGAGAATGAGCGAGCTGGGAGGGCTTCATGCTGCGCGAGATGGCAGAGCCCTCGGATTAGGAGCAAACACTCTTAGTAAAAGGGATTTTTACTATGATTTGTAAGTGCATTCTTCTAGAAAATCGTAACTAAACAGAGGGCTTCTCGGTACTGCGACCGTTGGACTGAAATTGGAGGAATGACCGTGGTTCACACGCACTCTGTCGATCGGTTTGGATCGCGCAGACACCGCTAGCAACTGCTCACTGTGCGCGGCAAAGCGAATGCAAAAAGCTGTGGAGACTGTGGAGATACCAGCAGCAGCAGCAGCAGCACTTTGTGCGCGAGGCATATTTCCATTCGCCCACGTGGATCTGGTGGCATTGAAATCAGATGGTGGGAATGGCTGCGGGGGTTCTGAGCGTTTGCGCCGAATGATCAGTTCGTCGACCCGATTATTCCCCACACTCTCTGAGAAGTATTCAAAAACAGAGTTTCTCAGGCTTTTGTGGTGTAAGGAACTCCATATTTACTTCATCATCTATCCAAGGTATCGATTATTAGCAATTTGACAAGTTGAAGTGGTCGTTGAATGGCAGCGTAGTTGCTTGCTATCTGCTGGTCGTTCTCGAATGTTCGCTCTAGCCATGGCCTCCCTACTGCTCCAGAATGCTTGCCTGCAGATAGCCCGGTTGCCTAGCGTATCAATTCTAGTTACTGCTATGTGATGCGGATTGATCACACTACCGGTAAAGCGCGCCCACACATTGGCCGATAAAGATTAGACTATCAACCAATCATGTCCCCCAATGGCTGCTGTCTAGCGCCACCGACGCGATCCGTCCTCTCGCGCCGGTCGGTGGCAGGTAGCTCTTCGAAGAAAAGCGCCAAGAAAAGCCGTCTTCCAAACCGCAAAGCGGCGACGAAGCCCAGCAGACCCCAAGACCCCGAGCTCCAAGGCCTTAATTGACGATGCTGACGCTCAAGATCCTGTGGACGGAGCGCCAGGACATCCGGCGCGTGCAACTGCTGGCCGTGAACCAGGCGCTGGCGGAGCGCGACCAGCGCGCGGCGGGCGGCGCCTGGGACGAGCTGCGCTTCGCGGACCTGCGCGCGTACGTGCTGCTGGTCTTCCCCGAGCTCCACGACCCCGAGCTGGACGTGCTGCTCTACTACACGGACGACGACGACGAGCAAGTGCGCATCACGAACGACGTCGAGCTGGCCGAGGGCTTCCGCCTCATGCAGGAGATGGCCCAGGCGGCCGGCAAGGACCCGGCTAACGCCGTCTGCAAGATCATCGTGGCCACCCGCCCTGCCATGGCCGCCAGCTCTCGCCTGGACGCCAGCGAGGCGCTCGGCGCGGCCAACGCCGAGGCGCTCGCGTCCTCGAGCCAGCAGAAGAAGATGTCGGACCTGTTCCTCGACCTCGGCAAGGTCGTCGAGAAGTGGGACGCCAGCCCCGAGCTCGCCACGCTCAAGCGCGACCTGGTCTCCATCCTGCACGAGCCCGGCTGCCAGGAGGCCTTGCTGCAGGTCATGGCCAACGACAAGGTGAGCTGTTTGCTTTTATGGCCACGATGGAGGTAGCTGCTGTACTGATAACTGTCGGGCGGCAGTTCGCGTCGATCCTGCAGACGGTCACAGAGGAATTCCAGGCTGGCGGAGACTTCCTCGCTTGCCTGGTGGCGGCGGCTGGAACGGGCAACCTGGAGGAAATCGCCAAAATGCTGCTGCAAAAGTGCCCCCACGCTCGCGTGCAGGTCGAGCGCGTGCTTCAGGAAGTGCAGCGCCGCCACAACGTCAAGATGATGTCGACGAGTGACTACTTCGAGAACATTCAGACGGAGGAGGTCAAGGAGGACCTTGGACCAGTCGTTGCGGTGTTCGAGGGCGACATTACGTGCCCTGATGGCACAATCCTCCCGCCGAACCAGCCGTTCGACAAGGTGTGGAAGCTGCGCAACGGTGGCCCCACGGTATGTCCAGTGCTGTAGAGATTATTTCTGTTTCGTTTTGCACTCACAGTGTTCATCCTACAGAAATGGCCGGCTGGAGCTGTTCTTTCGTGCGTCGGGGGTGACAAGATGCAGGCTCCAGACCATGTTCTGATCCCATCGGTCAAACCCGGACACTCGATTGATGTTTCGCTCCGAATGGTGTCGCCGGCAAAGGCTGGCCGGTACACGGGCTACTGGCGCCTGAGTACGCCTGACGGCAATCGCTTTGGTCAACGCCTCTGGGTTGACATCAATGTGGCGGACCCGAGCGTGACGGCAGAGGCCGCAATTCGCGTCGAAGCTCCCGCCCCATTGGTCAAGAAGCACGAGGAGCCGGCAGTGACTGTACCGGCGCCTGCTCCGGTGGCGTCGAAGCCTAAGCAAGTCGACTTCAAGTGGCGTGCAGAGCTCGACTCGCTTGCCGACATGGGATTCACCGATGAATCCAAGAACACGCAGCTGCTCGAGACGTACGAGGGCAACCTGGACGCTGTTGTCAACGCGCTTCTGTAAGCTGTTGGTGAGTATGTAGCGCGGCGCGAGGGAAGCGTGGCCACAGTGTGTCATCATTTCAAAACGTCGAGGCGCGGACATGCATTTGTGTCGTCTTCACTCCATCCGGTGCCCGCACATTTGAGCGAGCATATGTATCCCCCAAAACACGGTTCATATTTGCTAAACCAAAGACCGCTTCCAACATCCGCTGTTTGATGACGAGGACAAATTGCGCTGGCGAAATAACGGCGGACTGACGCCTCAATTGAAGTCATTACTTGTTGCATCTTCTGCTTGTGTAGCACTCGGTGTTTGAACCATCATCAAGAGTTGTGGTGGCAAAGTTTCCAAACAATCAGTAAGATCTCGTGTGGGTTTACCAGCTAAATGCTATGGGGAAAATGTTCATGACATGTGCATGGTACATCCAAGGAGGAGATGTGAAGAGCTACTTTCGCTCTACGCATTCTGCCTAAAATTTGTGCACCGTGGCGCGGTCGTAGCCGAGGTCCTTGAGCGTGCCTGTGAGACGACCCTGCCGGAAGAACCAGCTCCGACCCGAGAGGCTGTCCATCATTGCAGGAGGACCACAAACGCCCACAAACACGTCCGCGCTCGGTGCAGGCACCAGCTCCTGCACCAATGCCTTGTTGATGTGGCCGGTCTTGCCAGTCCACGAGCCATCTGTCGGCGGCGAGCTCAGGACATAGTGCACCGACAACTGCGGGTGCTCGGCGGCCAGCGCGTCAAGTTCGTCGCGCAAAATGATGTCGGCCTCGGTCCGGTTCGCGAACACGAGGACAATGCGCGTGGTGTCGTTCGGGTCGTTGCAGATCTGGTTGATCATCTGCAGTGCCGGCGTGAGTCCCGAGCCGGCCGCCAGCAGCGCCACAGTGTTGAACTTGTTGGGCTTGTACTCGAACTTGGGCACGGGACCCATCATCTGCAGCTCGTCGCCCGGCTTGAGCTGCGTGAGGTGTGTGCTCATAGCGCCATGTGGCACGCCCTTGACCACGAGCTCGAGCTCGCGCTGCTCCTCATCAACTCGCACCGGCGTGTATGGCCTAATGAGCCGTCGGCCGTCCACCTTGGCCCTCGCGACGAGGATGCTGGCGGCCTTGAGGTCGAGGTCGTGATCTGCTGGTAGGTCGAACACGATTCGCTTCGTGTCGTGGGTCACGGCCTCTACCGAGCGCACTTTGTAGACGAAGAACTCGCGGCCGAAGGGTCCGAAGTGGCGATCTCGCTTGCCGTTGCCGTTGGCGCTGTCTACGCTTCTTCGGCTGCAGCCTCGCTGCTTCTCCTCGCTGTGAGCGGCGGTAGAAGAGCGAGAGTTCACCGCGGATACGAGCGCGAGCGCCGAGACAGCACCGATTGCCATGCGGCTGGTCGTGGAGGTGGAGTTGAGCGAGCGGAGCACAGACGAAAGCATTGTTGTTCGTTGCTGCTACTGTAGTGTCGGTGGTGGCTGGGATGTTGTCGCTAGAGCCGCTTGATGTCAAGTTGGGAAGTGAGTGAGCCCGCCGGCATGGTGCAGCACGAGCATGATCAGAGTTGCAGGGGATTGTTCGCCCGCCCGTGATTGTTGACACGGGAGTGAGCATCAAGGGCATCAAACAGCGGAATGCTGGTCACTTTGTTGACTCGCAAACTGACCTAGCCAATCAGTGGACGAATGTTAACTTCAGCTTCAGTTTTGGCTTCAAGCTGCGGACGAGTGCAAACTCGAAGAGGAGACGCTCGGGGCTACAGTCTACCCGCCGGAAAACCAACCCCGACTGTCCCATCTTGGCACGCTCCATGTTCCCCAAGGCAACACAACACACCAGAGGCTCTGGGTCCGGTGATTACGTTCGTGCAGCGTCTCTGGATTGTTTATTCTGGCGAAGATTGGCCCCAATTGTCAAAATCTAATCATCGCAGTGGCCACACTTTGCATTTTCTCGAGACCACATCGGCACTCCCGGCAACAACCTGATGGACACATTGGAAGGTCATGCGATCGTGCATGTGCTGCAAAAACTGGTGCGATTTGTGAGGGCTGTCACGCGCGGTTTGGACGCGTCCACGAGGATGAAGCTTTCCCTCCCTGCAGATGGCTCCCCAATTCGAATTGGCGTCTTACATCCCTATTTTACCGGCAACGAGACCGAAGGAGTTATCATTCACGCTATAAAGATGCTGCAGAGTCGAGGTGTGCGCGTTGTTATCCTCACTTCTCACCGAGGAACGTCCCTTGACTTCGAAGATGTGACGGATGACAACGACATCGCATTTGCTGTGCGTGTTTACGGAGCTTGGTTGCCGCGCACCGTTGGCGGGCAGTTTGCAGCTCTCTGTGCGTCCGTGCGCTCGCTATTTGTGACGCTCATGATATATCTTCGGCATACAGAAGACGTCGATGCTTTCATCGTGGACCAGGTCTCGATATGCGTGCCCTTCCTGCGCGCGCTCGGAAAACCTGTTCTCTTCTACGGGCAGGGCATCCACGAGCTAGGATCACGAACAGAAGCAGCGTACCGGTCTCCGCTCGATTGGTTAGAACAGATCACTACTGGTGCGTTCTTGACACTCGCTTCAACATTGTTCTATCGCCAGCGACTTCCACTTACTTGTGGTGACCTGTGATGCTTGTTAGCTAGCGCGGACGAGATTGTGGTCAACAGTAAGTTCACGCACGCTGCATACAAGGATAAGTACACCCGAGTCACTACAAGGAAGCTAACAATTCTCTACCCGCCCGTTGATGTGGAAGAGTTTGCCAAGTTCAAGCCCGCCGAACCGCGCAACCCCCACATGTTTGTCTCGCTAAACCGATTTGAGCGCAAAAAGAACGTCGCGCTTGCCATTCGCGCTCTCATCAAGATGCAAGCCACACTG